>APFE030849015.1:19815-74822 GCA_000404065.3 Pinus taeda | reverse complement strand
AACTTCCTCATTACACTTAAGGCAAATGGAAATAATCAAATTAGAAGAACAGCGAAAAAAAGCTAAGAAAATGCATGCTCATCATCAGGCACTAGTAAAATCCTCTTTTGATTCAAATATAATGACCAGAAAAGAATTCCAGGTGGGAGATTTAGTTTTAAAATGGGACAAGGCACACGAAGAAAAGGGTAAACATACAAAATTTCAAAGACTGTGGCTTGGTCCTTTTCAAATTGTAGAAGTCGTAGGTCCATCGACATTTGTGTTAAAGGATTTAGCAGGTAAAAGAGACTCTTTGCCTGTCAATGGAAAAATTCTTAAAAAATATTTTCCATAGAAGATTATTCTTCTATTTCATAGAATAATAGTTTTTCTCTTTTTTTCAGAATAAAACCAGTTGTGAATGGTTACATTAGGCATTTACGAAAAAATATACCAACTCTCTTTTAGATTTTGATTTTTTGCTTGTATAAATAGCAAATCTTTTGGAAAATTGATCTTTATTATTGAAACATACAGTTAAAGATTCTAACTTATATATGACACTAGTTTCAACTTCACAAAAGTTTGGTGAAGATAAACCTTTAATGAAGAAATTGTTTTAAATCAGCGCAATGAAAGGTATCAATAACAAAATAAAGATTCTCTGTAGAATAGTTACTTCCAAAAAACTCTATCATTGTCGTCCAGAGATATTTAAAGAAGACAATGACTTCCTCCCTGCTAAGGAAATCACAACTTTTAGAGGAACAATCCAAAGATACACTTTATCTTGAAGAATGAGAGGTCTCATCACGAGCCGTCTTATCATAATCACAGATATTATAACTTGCTGACTTTGTCAAATACCGCATACCATAACAGGGAAATGACTCAAGATTGTTTCAATCAAGAGGCAAGGGGTCTCATCACGAGCCAGCTTGTTTAGCAAAGTTATAAATCAAGTGAATGAATGTGTCATAAATTGGCCACTAAACCAAGACATTGTTCTTTAAGAATAAAAAGAAAAAGCAATAAGTGTAGATATGGATTCTTCTTTGAGAATTGTAGATTTTTTCTAGTAGGATACAGGATCATTGCTGGGTAACAGGTAACCCTGTCAAGGCTATGAACGCTTGCTAGCAGCAAAGGCTCTACCTACGACAAATGAGTATATTTTAAAACTGGTTTACAGAGAAGACTTTGTTTTATCTTTACAGACCAAGTAATGATGATGTAAATGCGAGGACTAACTTGAGGCAGCAAATAATAAAAGTTGAAAATAGCTGAAGCAAAATGTCATTGACAAGTTAGAGTATAATGTATTTTGTCTTTCCATAATAAAGTTTAATTTTCTGAAAAATTTGCTATTTTGGAAGCTGAAATTGTTCAATAGAAACACAGAGATAACTGGTTCTTCCAAGTGAATCGCCAATTGTTGTGGCCACCAACAACCCCCCTCCTTATGAAGTATTATTTCTAAATACTAAATAAGTGGGGACCCTAAAACAAATTAGTTAATGTTACATTTTCTTTTTAGATGAAATCTACAACATCATGGACTTAGGAAAATACCTTGAAAAATCTAGAAAACCTAAGTTTCATAATGAAGAAAAATAAATTTACTCCCAAAAGGATATCGCATTGTGCAAAGGATGATAGGATACGCCTTCCAAAGAGTTAAAATGATAAAAGGCGATATTGCGACGCGAAACTTCATCGCATCGCATATACTGAAGACAAACGCTCACATTTAAAAACTTTAAAACATCGCCGATATGCGATATCGCACATCGCACATCAAAAATGTCACAAGAATTACACAAGAATTATAACAATCTGTGACATTGCGACATTGCAATATTGCGATATGGCAATGTTGCAATATTGCGACATTGCAATATTGCGATATGGCAATGTTGCAATATTACGATATCGCAATACTGCGACATCTCAAAGTTGCGATACTGCGATCTGCAATAGAAACAACACGATGATATTGCGACATTGTGATACTGCAATCTGCGATAGAAACAACACGATGATATTGCGACATTGCGATACTACGTTCTGCGACATCGCAAAGCAAAAAAGCAAGAATCCTCCATCGCAGTTGGTTCTGGCTCATTGTTCGAAAAAACTCTTTAACCAAGAGTTGGTCATATGTTTTAATGCGAATTAATGGGTTATTGCCAGTTGTTAATGAAATAGGGTGTTGTGTTTTTCGGAAAAATAACTCACGTAAGGTGGCATGTCTTGTATATCTTCGACATTTAAAATTTTTCCTGTTATTAGTCCTTTATCATTTCTTCTACCTCAATGAAAACTGCAGGAAAGAAGGACGAATAATTACACAAGGCACTATGTAGAAAACAACGAAGAGGGAAGGCAACGCTCCAATGTACATTTCGGAAGGCATACTTAATCCGCTCAAAGAAGAAAAAGAGCCACAGAACTCTTCGGAGGCATCTATCACAGATTTCTCATGTATAGTCATGGTTGAATGGATACTGAAAGACACTGATACTAGAAACAAGCAGTTTAATTCTCAAGATCAAGAGCT
This sequence comes from Pinus taeda, assembly GCA_000404065.3. Taxonomy (NCBI): domain Eukaryota; kingdom Viridiplantae; phylum Streptophyta; class Pinopsida; order Pinales; family Pinaceae; genus Pinus; species Pinus taeda. The sequence goes on along the minus strand of APFE030849015.1, from coordinate 72,280 downwards.
AACAGAAATACTATTTTTACAAATTTTGGGTTTTATACCGAATGAGAGAAAAAGGCGCAAGAGGCAAAAACCGCATCAGGGAAGCCAGATCAAGAAACAGAGGCAGTTTCTGATGCACGATTAGTGCTTAGCACTAGTCGTGCGTCTCTAAGGAAAATTGTTCGAAAATGAAGGTCCCTAGTTGGTCAGTCACCTACGAGTCTCGAAAACTGCAAAAAAATTAGCGATAGAAGCAAGTTGGAAGCAAAAGCTATCTGAAAGTTAACCAAGTTGAAATGAGATTTTTACTAGGCATACATAATAATGCTACATATTCATTGGGTGATTCTCAAGCACATCATCAATTTTACTGAGAAGAGAATGCCAACTCTTGTCGTTTCTGTTCGCTTAACTCAACCAAAGGCGGAAGACAGTCAGCTGACTCTACTCAAAAAAACACTGAATGCTTGCGACATTAAGGAGTAGATTTAGAAATAGTTAGTAGATTTAATTTTAGAATAGTTTTGCTTAGAAAGAGGACGGTCATTTAAACCAAATCCTAAAATTCTGTAAATAAGTTATTTAGTTAGTAGTATTTAAACCCTTCTCATGCATTTAGAGAAGGGTCCAGAAATTTATCAAAAACTTGTCCTCAGAGCATGCACTTTTGCACCCTCATAGGAGGTTTTGGTGAATGAATGGAACAGGGTTTATTTGATATTTGCATTTGATATCTGCTACTGATGTTTCACTTCTGTACTCTTAGTGGATGTTGAATCAAGGAGAGATAAATCAATCATTGCTTGAAGCTCATGAGTAGGACTAGTTATAAATGGTACTTTTATCTCTTAACCATTTCTGCTTATGCGTTAAAGCAATATTCAGTTTTCAGTTATTTATATGTTACAGCATGAATGTCTGAGTTATCATTTGGCACTTTTGTACAGTGATAACTATTTGTTTATGTTTAGTGTATGAATATCTCATTTATGCAATACGTTTTAACAGTTGTTTCGTCTAACTTCTTATACGAAGTAGCTCATTTTTATCGAATTCTTTTCTTATGATAGCTGAATGATCTCTATTACCAGTTATTGTATGAAATATTTGTAGATTGCATAGAAGAAAGATCACACCCCGGGTTAGCATAAATTTCGATGCTTTTCTGTTTATTAGAATACATAGCATAGCATTAGATTAGATAGAAGTGTTCCAGTCCGAACAAAAACACCCTTCTTTCCCACACACACATACACTGAATTGGGAAATTGGTTCCATATCCCAGTTGGACCCACTATACCAAACGGATAAGGAGCTGCCAACCAAGGTCCGGACCGGGCGGGTATCCCCCTTGTTGTCGACCCTATTTTCGGGGCCTTCAACATATTTGGCGCTAGAAGGAGGGCCTGAAACATGTTGTCTTTTGGAATTTTTTTTCAATGTTAACATTTGAATTAGGATGTCCTCTCTTAAAATTCCAATTTGGAGTTGCATCCATGTTCGTGCATCTTCCAACACTCCACCCGAAGTGGTAAGGCTACTATCTCAGGTAAAATTCGATGGTAAGAGAAATTCTTCTACTTTTAATCATGCCTTTCAATTTATTCAAGGAGTTTCAAATTCTGAATTTCAAGGAATTGATGAAGGCATTTTATGCAGAATTTTTACTCTCACATTTGTAGCAGAAGCTAGAAAATGGTGTAAAACCCGTCCGATTGCCTCAATTCACAGCTGGGATCAATTTGTCACGATTTTCGTTTTCAAATTTGACTCCTATGATTATGATCAGGTATATGATGAAATTGAATATATACGAAAAGAAGATGAGTCTGTTAGAGATTTTAATATTCAATTTCATCTGAATTGTCTAAAATTTATTATTGAAAATGATCCCATAAGTGAAGAATCATTAGATTGTATTGATCATAATTATTTGCTGCCTCTTGTTCCTAACTCGTATGAAATTAATCCAATCTATGTGCAATTCCCTTCTGGCATAAATGAGAAATCCAATTCGGTTTTCCAAACAAATCAAGACAAAGAAATTTCACAAAACTTAGAAGATATTTTGGATCAAATACCAGAATACAAAAGCGGTGATTTTGGAAGAAAGGTCACCTTGGAATCTGAAGGAAACTTTGAGGCAAATTCAGAAAATGCGATCGCAATTCAGCAAAAGCCAAGGTCAGAAAAACAAAGTAATTTTCTTTCAAAAAACATGAGCACATCAAGGTATGATCTAAAAACTGAAATCTATGATGAAAATAATGCGCAAGAGTTTTTAAGAAGATATATTTCTTGCATTACTCCAGAATCACATTTCTCTCTTTATCCTGATATTTTTAATGATGATATTTCTTCCCCTCTCAATATTAATGATATTTCAGAAAGTATAGAGACTGGTCTTAATGAATCACCATTAAGTGATTTTCAAGATAAAGAAACAATCGGAGAACATTCTCTTGCCATTTATAGACATGAGATCCCTATTTCTCGTAGTTTGAATATACTGGATGAAACTAAAGAAAAATATAGGGAATATTATGAAGTCATTTATGATGATTATTTTGATATTGAAGATTTTTATTTATCTCGAGAGAATCAACAAAAACTTCAAATAATATCTGAGAATGAGAAGTATTTTAAATCAGAAACTGTTACAACCGATCCTCATTCTAAAGCAGCTAATCACCTACAAGATTTCATTACCCAAGAAAATATTCCAGTCTATGATTCATATCATGACCAACCTTTCATACCTGTTCATAATCATGATCCCCTTTCTGAATCACGAGATGGAAGTTGAGGTCACCCAAACCCTATAATCATAGTCAATCCTTGTGAAAGAGAAATCATTACGAAACAATCCCAACTGTGTTGTAATTCTAGTTGTACAGATAATAATCTTATCTTGTTTTTTTCTTCTTACCTATTTTGTCCAAAAACAAATGTGTTTTCTAATTTCCAGGCCTTTGACTTCGAAAATTCATATCTTCAATCTGGTCTGTTATCCCTTCCATTGAGCATTCATCAGTCTTTAATAGAAATCCATCCAGATTTCTATGATCCAATAAGTATTCAATTGGAAAGAAAATTCCATAAGAGGAAAATTCTAAACGAAATTCTAACAATAATTGTACATTCTTGTTCTACGTTCAATTTTCTAAGATCAGCGAGAATTTCATTTTTAGTATTAATATTTGAATTGTACATATATACAGGAACAAAAATGAGAAAATGGTTACACTGGAAATAACATTACACCTAGTTAGTTTCATGTATATTAATTAGGATAGAAGTAGAATTAGTTTAGTTAGTTTGTAGTTAAAAATAAATGAAGTAATTAGCCCTTTCCATATTTTACTTCTCATTAGAAAATTTGCGATCATCCTCAAAAAACAATTCTCACATAATAAAACCAGTTGTGAATGGTTACATTAGGCATTTATGAAAAAGACACCAACTCTCTTTTCAGAGTTTGATTTTTTCGCTTGTATAAATAACAAATCTTTTGGAAAATTGATCTTTATTATTGAAATATACAGGTAAAGACTCTAGCCTAGATATGATACTAGTCTCAACTTCATAAAAACTTGATGAAGATAAACCTTCAACGAAGAAATTGTTTTATATCAGTGCAATGAAAGGTATCAATAACAAAATAAAGATTCTCTGTAGAACAATTACTTCCAAAAACTCTATCATTGTCGTCCAGAGCTATCTAAAGAAGACAATGATTTCCTCCCTGCTAAGGAAATCACAACTTTCAAAAGAACAATCCAAGGATACACTTTATCTTGAAGAATGCGAGGTCTCATCACGAGAAGACTTATCATAATCACAGATATTATAACTTGCTAAATTTTCCAAATATTGCATACCATAACACGGCAATGACTCAAGATTGTTGCAATCAAGAGGCAAGGGGTCTCATCACGAGCCAACTTGTTTAGCAAAGTTATAAATCAAGTGAATGAATGTGTCATAAATTGGTCACCAAACCAAGACATTGTTCTTTAAGAATAAAAAGAAAAAGCAATAAGTGTAGATATGGATTCTTCTTTGAGAATTGTAGATTTTTTCTAGTAGGATACAAGATCATTGTTGGGTAAAAGGTAAACCTGTCAAGGCTATGAACACCTGCTGGCAGCAGAGGCTCTACCTACGACAAATGAGTATATTTTAAAACTGGTTTACAGAGAAGACTTTGTTTTATCTTTACAGACCAAGTAATGACTGATGTAAATGCAAGGACTAAATTGAGGCAGAAAATAATCAAAGTTGAAAATAGCTGAAGAAAAATGTCATTGACAAGTTAGAGTATAATGTACTTTATCTTTCCATAATAAAGTTTAATTTTCTGAAAAAATTGTTGTTTTGGAAGCTGAAACGGTTCAATAGAAACACAGAGATAACTGGTTCTTCCAAGTGAATCGCCAATTGTTGTGGCCACCAACAACCCCCCTTCTTATGAAGTATTATTGCTAATACTAAATAAGTGGGGACCCTCAAAAAAACTAGTTAATGTTACATTTTCATTTTAGATGAAATCTACAACGTCATGGACTTAGGAAAATACCTTGAAAAATCTAGAAAACCTAAGTTTCATAATTAAATTTACTCCTAAAAGGATATCGGATCGTGCAAAGGATGATAGGATACACCTTCCAAAGAGTTAAAATGATAAAAAGCGATATTGCGACGCGAAAAACTTCATTGCATTGCATATGCTGAAGATAAAACGCTCTCATTAAAAAACTTTAAAACATCGCAAAAATGCGATATCGCATATCGCACATTGCCAATATCACAAGAATTGCACAAGAATTATAACGATCTGTTACATTGTGATATTGCGATACCGCAATACTGTGACATCTCAAAGTTACAATACTGCGAGCTGCGATAGAAACAGCACGATGATATTGCGATATTGCGACATTGCGATACTACGATCTGCGACATCGCAAAGAAAAAAACGCAGGAATCTTCCATCGCAGTTGGTTCTGTCTCATTGTTCGAGAAAACTCTTTAACCAAGAGTTGGTCATATGTTTTAATGCGAATTAATGGGTTATTGCCAGTTGTTAATGAAATAGGGTGTTGTGTTTTTCGAAAAAATAACTCACGAAAGGTGGCATGTCTCATATCTCTTCGGCATTTAAAAGTTTTCCTGTTATTAGTCCTTTATCATTACTTCTACCTCAATGTAAATTGCAGGAAAGAAGGATGAAGCATTACACAGGGCACTATGCAGAAAACAATGAAGAGGGAAGGCAGCGCTCCAATGTACATTTCGGAAGGCATACTTAATCCGCTCAAAGAAGAAAAAGAGTCGCAGAACTCTTCAGAGGCATCTATCACAAATTTCTCATGTATAGTCATGGTTGAATGGACACTGAAAGATGCTGATACCAGAAACAAACAGTTTAATTCTCAAGGTCAAGAGCTCATGGAACCACTATTTTTACAAATTTTGGGTTTTATACCGAATGAGAGAAAAAGGCGCAAGAGGCAAAAACCGCATCAGGGAAGCCCGGATCAAGAAACAGAGGCAGTTTCTGATGCGTGATTAGCGCTTAGCGCTAATCGCGAATCGCTAAGGAAAATTGTTCGAAAAGGAAGGTCCCTAGTTGCTCAGTCACCTGTGAGTCCCGAAAACTACAAAGAAATCAGTGGTAGAAGCAAACAAGAAACATAAGCTATCCGAAAGTTAACCAAGTTGAAATGATATTTTTACCAGGCATACATGATAATGCTACATATTCATTGGGTGATTCTCAAGCGTATCATCAATTTTACTAAGAAGAGAATGCAATATCTTTCCGTTTCCATTTGCTTAACTCAACCAAAGGCGGAAGGCACTCAGCTGACTCTACTCAGAAAAATACTGAATGCTTGCGACATTAAGGAGTAGATTTAGAAATAGTTAGTAGATTTAATTTTAGAATAGTTTTGCTTAGAAAGAGGACGGTCATTTAAACCAAATCCTCAAATTATGTGAATAAGTTATTTAGTTAGTAGTATTTAAACCCTTCTCATGCATTTAGAGAAGGGTCCAGAAATTTATCAAAAACTTGTCCTCAGAACATGCACTTTTGCACGTTCAGAGGAGGTTTTGGTGAATGAATGGAACAGGGTTTATTTGATATTTGCATTTGATATCTGCTACTGATGTTGCACTTCTGTAATCTTAGTAGATGTTGAATCAAAGAGAGATAAATCAATCATTGCTTGAAGCTCATGAGTAGGACTAGTTATAAATGGTACTTTTATCTCTTAACCATTTTTGCTTATGCGTTAAAGTAATATTTAGTTTTCAGTTATTTATATGTTACAACATGAATGTCTGAGTTATCATTTGGCACTTTTCTATGGTGATAACTATTTGTTTATGTTTAGTGTATGAATAGCTCATTTATGCGATAAGTTTTAACAGTTGTTTCGTCTAACTTCTTATACAAAGTAGCTCATTTTTATCAAATTCTTTTCTTATGATAGCTGAATGATCTTTATTACCAGTTATTGTATGAAATCTTTGTAGATCGCATAGAAGAAAGATCACACCCCAGGTTAGCATAAATTTCGATGTTTTTCTGTTTATTAGAATACATAGCATAACATTAGATTAGATAGAAGTATTCTAGTCCGAACAGAAACACCCTTCTTTCACACACACACATACATTGAATTGGGAAACTGGTCCCATATCCCCAGTCGGACTCGTTATACCAAACGAATAAGGAGCTGCCAACCAAGGTCCGGACCGGGCGGGTATCCCCCTTGTTGTCGACCCGATTTTCAGGGCCTTCAACAGGTTTGCAGGGTCTATTTTAGGGCTTTTCTATATTGTACATATTTTTATGGTTTTAAGTTTAAGATTAGGTCAAGTGGCCTAGTTAGAGTTTGAAGATAAATAAGTAAGGAGAATGGAGACAAATAGAACTAGTTATTATTTTTTGTTTGGAAATGAAGTCTAAGTAAAGATATAACAATGAAAAAGTGTGTAAAATCATTAAATAAGAAATCTACAATTTGAATCAATCAGATTGACTAATAAATGAACCCTGGGCATGCATTATAGTGAAGCAAGGCAATTTTGGCCTGCTCCACAAAAATGCATGCCCAACCTTCATTTCAAGGCCAAATCGAATGATTCAACTTGGAGAGTATTTGTTTAGTCATAGGTAACATTAATGCAATTAAATATTTTTAATTTTTCACATATATGTTTGTGTTTTTCAAGAATATGCCAAATTGCATGGATTTCAAAGGGTAAAAGACAGTGTTTCTGTGCCTCAAATAAATGCACAACATGAATGTTTGGGAATAAGGTGAAGGAATAAGAAAATTTAACTTGAATTTTAATAGTTTAAACTTGTAGTTTCTTGGTTAAGACGCTATAAGTAAGGCTAGATTACTTTATATTAGTAGTAATTAGGTTTAAATGTTGCCAAGGGATAGATAAAGATATAACACCTAGGGTTTGCAGGGTCTATTTTAGGGATTTTCTATATTGTACATATTTTTTAGGGTTTTAAGTTTAATATTAGGTCAAGTGCCCTAGTTAGAGTTTGAAGATAAATAGGTAAGGAGAATGGAGACAAATAGGACTAGTTCTTATTTATTGTTTGGCAATGAAGTCTAAGTTAAGATATAGTAACACAAAAGTGCATAAAATCATTAAATAAAAAATCTACAATTTGAATCAATTAGATTGGCTAGTAAATGAAGGTTGGGTTTGAATCTTAGTGAAGCAAGGCAATTTTTTCCTGTTTCACAAAAATGCACCCCCAACCTTGATTTCAAGGCCAAATTGAATGATACAACTTGGAGAGTATTTTTTCACTCATATGTAACATTAATACAATTAAATATTTTTAATTTTTGACACATATGTTTGTGTTGTTTAAAAATACTCCAAATTGCATGGATTTCAAAGGGTAAAAGGTAGGGTTTTTGTGTCTCAAATAAATGCACACCAGGATTGTTTTGGAACAAAGTGATGGACTACGAAAAATCAAACTTGAATTGTAATAGTTGAAACTTGTCGTTTCTTGGTTAATACCCTATAAGTAAGGTTGGATGATTCTATTTTAATAGTAATTAGGTTTAAATTTTGTAAATTGATAGATAAAGAGATAGCACCTAGGGTTTATAGACTCTTTTTTAAGGGTTTTATATATTGTGCATATTTTTTAGGGTTTTAAGTTTAATACTAGGTCAAGTGAATTAGTTAAGACATTTATTGTAAAAAGGGTTGGGTGCCATTTTAATGCAAAAATAACATTTACTATCATTTATGAATAACCAATTACATGATGGAAATTTGGTCAATTCTACCCATGAGAAAGAAGTGATGGCCATATTACATGCAATCAAAATTGTACAAACCTATTTTTAAAAGTGTTATTTCTAATCAATTGTATCTTACATCTAAATATTAAATTTGAATTTTTAATTTTGTGTCTGAGAAAAAATAGGAGTAAAGGAGAAAAGTTAAAGCACCTTATAAACCATTTAATCACTTAATAAAGTTTTATTTTCTTTATAAAAGTGATTTATAGAAAAATACAGCAATAAGTTAAAGAAAAAACTCATCTGCATGTCCATTCCTCACGATTTATTCATCACACATTTTTTCACTCGGCATGCATTCATCACAGTTTATTCAACGTGCATTCTTGCATTCAACGTGAATTCCTCATGGTTTATCTAGTGTGAATTCTTGCATTCAACGTGCATTCCTCACAGTCTATGTAGCATGCATTCTTGCATTTAGCATGCATTCATCTAGAATTCCTTGAACCCAAATAATGATGGCCTCAATTGAAACAACAACATCCTCTTCCTCTTAAAAAACTGACATGCAGGGTTCCCAAGAGAAGTTCACAGTAAAAAAATGCAAAAAGTGTACAAATAAATGGAAAGATACAAATAAGTGTCCACTAGGTATGCTAGATATCCTAAGAAGAGTAGGGGTTTATAAATTTATATTTCGACAGTTCAATTTCCAAAATGATGAGATAGAGAAGGCCATAGAAAATTATGATGATAAAGCCGTGGAATTAAAAATATTTGGGCAAATAATTAACCTAGACCCTAATCTAGTTGCAATAGAAACAAAAATTCCATCAAGACGGGAAGCAATTTTTAGCTCCAAGGAAACCCATAAGCTAGAAAAGACTGAAATGGCCAGTAAACTATGTGGGGAAAAATTACCAGTTCCAAGGAATGGATTAAAAATGAAAGATGTTCCCCAAGGTCTGTACAAATCCTTGATTCAAGTTTTCCTTAGAACAATTATGAATTATCACAAGATTGATATTTCTGGTGACTACACGAGGCTAGTTATTCATTGGGTTGGCACAACCATAGATGTCCCTCATATTTTGGCTAAAAAATTACATTATTCCCTATAAGAAATTAAAATTAACAAGGTTAAGTTCAATTTCCCAGGAACATTGTAGAAAATTATTGATTTTTATTGAACCGGTGTTGAAACAATGCCTCTAAAAACTTACATTAGGATATCAAAACCAGATAAAACCATTGAGGAAGAACCTAAAAAGACTCTGGTTGAAGGTGCATAATTTTTTCATATAATTTCCCATGTTGAAGATATAGTTGCTAGTGTTCTATCATACTTACATGTGCGTGTGGATGAAAATGAGGAGCAAGAAAGTATGGACCATTATATGGAAACATGTAATGAAGATTTTCTATAATAGATAGAATTCATTCTAAACAGTTGGAACATAAGTATAGTTTCCCTTTTATGGGTGTTCAAAATCTACATATCTAAGTTTAAATATGCAAAGTCCAACATGTAGTTTCAATAACATATATGTTTTCTCAGTATATGCATTGGAGGATTCTTACTCTTTATACAATTGGAAGGAAAAGTATGAACTAAAGGAGAACAATATTGTTGAATGCATGAAGAATATTGTAATGCTGGAATCAACAATTGTGCAACAAACACAAAAATCAATGAAATATATAAACGACAAGGATAAAATTATTGGTGATTTGCATAATCAGGTATCTAGAATGAGAGATGAAGGTGTGAGGGAGATAGATGAACTACATGCAAAGTTCAAAAAAGTTCAGGCTACATATGATGGAAAATAATAGTGAACTTATTAGATGAGTTGAGAAGAAGATTAGAATTTCTCGATATACCTCCATTGGAAACTTCAAAAACTTCTGAGGATAAATCACTCAACTTATTGAATGAAAAAGATAAATTTATTGAATATTTAAAGTCTGAAATTACAAATAAATCTAAAGATCATAAACAAAAAATTATGAATTAGAGGTTGAAGAATACAAGAGTGACTAAGTTGGAGAAAATCTATCATAAGTAATATAATAATTTTAAAGAGAGATATCTTGAAATTACCCGAGAAAAACAATAGATTAAATAACTTGAAATAGAAAAATATCAACATTTTATAGAATGTGGTACTGAGAGTGGAGATAAAGGTAAGGGTAAGGGTAAAGTTACAAGTCAGGATACAAGAGTAAAACAATGCCTTCAAAGGGCGTGGATAAATCTAGGCTAAAAGCAAGAGTGAAGGTTTTAGAGATCATTGTCTTAGCCATGAATTTTGTGGGTGATTTGTATGTCTCATCCCCAATTTTTCAACCATTGAATCATACAAAAACTGAGAGAGAAAAAAAAATTACAAAGCTATGCAATGATCTCATGAGCAACCAAAAACCACAACAATTGGGATGTCACATGGAGATGTAAAATTTGAAATCCTTTGTTTCTGATTTGCAACAACAATTAGACAGGGAAAATAACAACAATCAACAACAATCCAGTGAAACAAAATTGAGGATAAAGTACAACAACTCACTAGTGAATTGGAAAATTGTAGATATCAACTGAAAACTGCAAAGGAATATCCTTAAAGGAAGGAAATTGAGCACAAACAGTAATATATGAAGAAGGTGGATTTATTGAACATGCTAAGAGAAGAAAAATCTAATATGAGAGAAAAAGATGAAATTAAAATTTGATAGCTTCAACAAGGATCAATAGATGTGTCTGTTGCAGTGCCCGAACAATCACATGTCTCCACAAAAGGAAAGAGACATTTTTCTTCTCAAGAGGAGGGCTTGCAAAATCCTTCCAAACATCCTTGAGTTTAAAAATAGGAATTTTTAGGTGTTATATCTATGTAGACACATTTCAACATGGAAGATATATATCATTATTTTATGTTAATGTGCATTATATATCATTGTATTTTTTATTAACATGCAATTTTGAATAAATTTCTAGTCTTTTTTGAGGACTTTGTTGGAAATAATGCTGATTTGGGGCAGGGGGGGGGGGGGGATGGTCAATCAGTATTAGCAAGTCAATAATATTTCATTTTCATATTCAGATTCATATACACTACTTTAGTTAATGAAACTTGCATGTATATGTAACTGTATGTAAGGCAACTAGCGTATACCCTGTAAACTTATAATTTAGTTAATTATTCATGTGTTGATCTTTAACCTGTGCATCAAAACCATATAAACAGTAACCAGGGGCAGTAAAAACAAAACAAATAATCACACACATGAACACAAGATATAAGGTGGAAAAAAGAGTGACTAAGTAGGAGAAAATCTATCATAATTAATATAATAATTTTAAAGAGAGATATCTTGAAATTGCCTGAGAAAAACAATAGATTAAAGAACTTGAAATAGAAAAATCAACATTTTATAGAATGTGGTACTGAGAGTGGAGATAAAGGTAAGGGTAAGGGTAAAGTTACAAGTCAGGATACAAGAGTAAAACAAATGCCTTCAAAGGACTTGGATAAATCCAGGCTAAAAGCAAGAGTGAAGGTTTTAGAGACCATTGTCTTAGCCATGAATTTTGTGGGTGATTTGTATGTCTCATCCCAAATTGTTCAACCATTGAAGCATACAACAACTGAGAGAGAAAAAAAATTACAAAGCTATGCAATGATCTCATGAGCAACCAAAAACTACAACAATTGGAATGTGACATGGAGATGTAAAATTTGAAATCCTATGTTTCTGATTTGCAACGACAGTTAGATAGGGAAAACAACAACAATCAACAACAATCGAGGGAAAAAAAATTTGAGGATAAAGTACAACAACTCACTAGTGAATTGGAAAATTGTAGATATCAACTAAAAACTACAAAGGAATATCCTTAAAGGAAGGAAATTGAGAACAAACAGTAATATATGAAGAAGGTGGATTTATTGAACATGCTAAGAGAAGAAAAATCTAATATGAGAGAAAAAGATGAAATTAAAATTTGATAGCTTCAACAAGGATCAATAGATGTGTCTGTTGCAGTGCCCGAACAATCACATGTCTCCACAAAAGGAAAGAGACATTTTTCTTCTCAAGAGGAGGGCTTGCAAAATCCTCCCAAACATCCTTGAGTTTCAAAATAGCAATTTTTAGGTGTTATATCTATGTAGACACATTTCAACATGTAAGATATATATCATTATTTTATGTTAATGTGCATTACATATCATTGTATTTTCTATTAACATGCAATTTTGAATAAATTGCTAGTCTATTTTGAGGACTTTGTTGGAAATAATACTGAGTTGGGGGGGGGGGGGGGGGGGGGGTGGGGGGTTTGATCAGTATTAGCAAGTCAATAATATTTCATTTTCATATTCAGATTCATATGTACTACTTCAATTAATGAAAATTGCATGTATACGCAACTGTATGTAAGGAAACTAGTGTATACCCTGTAAACTTATAATTTAGTTAATTCTTCATATGTTAATCTTTAATCTGTGCATCAGAACCATATAAACAGTAACCAGGAGTAGTAAAAACAGAATATATAATCACACACATGAACACAAGATATAAGGTAGAAACCCAATGTGGGTGAAAACCACCTGTTGCAATCATCTCTATATTCATTTTAATAAGAAACTTATTTTTACAAATTTTTTACTGGTTTAGTCTTATACTAGTACGTAGGCTTCTACTGTAGAAGGCTACAACCTTCTCTCATTCTCCAGCTTCTCCTAGAAGGGAGCTACAACCCCCCTATCTCTTGTACTAGTTGACGTGTTTACTAGTACGTAGGTGCTTGCATACAGAAGGATACAACCTTCTCTTTTCTTCCAGGGACCACGTTTCATAATTTTTAGACTGGATCCATCAATAACATCAATCAACCATGAACTATATCTGCATCAACCAATCTCCTTTGCACCAACCAAAACTGAATCAATCAATCACTTCTCAGAATGTTGTAACCAGAATACAGTAACAGTAACTAGAACCCAAGCTAGAACCTAGAACATTGTAACAGCAAACAAAAGTAGCTAAAGCATATTTTATTAGGTATGCACTACTTCAATGTGTCGAACCTACGTAGATATGCAGTTATCTCAAGGAGAACCTGTGTATACGTTTTTTTGATATGCAGAACCAGCGTGTATATGTTCCCTTACTAAAGTGAACCTACGTACAAATCTATAAATTATGATTTAAACTTTACAACAATTCCATACGTCAGTTATACCCAGATCATCATATTTAAAGATTACAACATGCGCCAGTTATTCAGATAAAGATCAAAACAAAGATACTTCTCTTCAAGCCTTAATATCTTGACCCATCAATAGAAATTATCCTTCATCAAGCGCTCAGGTTCATCCTTGATTTAGATCCAGCTGTGCACCATAACCTAATGACCTGTATTCTAGATCTTGCTCTTCGTTAGATATTCAATGCTTGGGTGCCCTTGCCTAATGATCTTCTCCTGCTTTTATATTCCTGGGCCTTACTTAATACCATGGTCCAAAACCACTTAGAATCAATACCTTGGACCAAATACTTGGGGTCAACACTTCGGACAAGATACCTTGGACCAATAGCATGGATCAAAATACCATGGACCAAATACTACAGACCAAACAAGTTTCCAACATGTATGCACCTTTCCTTTCATGAAAGTGTGTGTGTACACTATACCTGCATTTTGGTCTGTGAACCCGTGTGTACACATGGCTTGTTCAATGGGGAACCTGCATATACCTCTCTTTCATCATTCTGTTAGCCTAAACTATGAATGACCATCTGTGTGAGTTTCCCTCAAGGAAAACACCTGTGTCATAGTGCCAAATATGTATCATAATGCAACAATCTCCCCCTTTGGACTTGATGGCAACCCCAAGTCACTCTCCCCCTTTGTCATCAAGGGAAAATGGTTATGATCCCCCTGAGTGCATGCTGAATTCCCTAATATGTTGAAGTGTGTTGTCCATGCTCCCCCTGAATATAAGCAAGGTCTGCAAAAAGATGATTCTATACATACATCATAAATGACCTTCCTATCACTAATGAGTCATAAATACATCCATCTCCCAACCAAGTGGGGATATATCAAGTTTGACTCATCCACCCAACCAAGTGGGTATATGCCAAATGATTATACATGTCATAACTAGAACATTACATCATCCATCCCATGCATATTAGGGAAACAAAATAAGTTGTTTCATGACCTTGTCAATAAAAGATATACATGACATAGAGACCAAATATCTAAAACAAGACAATGATAGTTATAAGCAATTATCATCAACAACGTCTGTCAATCACCATCCAGACTAGCAACCATAATCTCCCCCTGAATTTGTTCCACCTAAAACAAGAACAACTGAATTTGTACCAAGATCTTCTAAGATAATGCCAACAATGCATTATTAGAAGTATATGCTCTCGTTGAACCTATGCCAGATGATCACTGTCAGACCCATATCAGATTCCTTTCATCCACTATTTTTCTTCAAACTAACATATACGCAACTGTTTCCACATCAACTGGCATATGTATGCAGATACGCTTCATGAAACTCACGTACAAACACTTTTCTCTAAAATAGATAATATTTAATAGCAAGATGATGCATCAACTACTACCAGCTTCTATCTGAGATATTCAAATGTCTCTCTGGGCAGTGGTTTGGTGAATATATCAGTAACCTGTTCTTTGGAGGGAACATACTCCAATTTCACCTTTTGTTCAAGCGCTTGTTCACGCAGAAAATGATATTTGATGGGTATGTGCTTGGTCTTGGAATGCATGACTGGATCATTTGAAATGATGATTGCACTTGTATTATCACATAGAATGGAGGTGGGTGGAGTACATGTGATCTAAATTTCTTGCAATGTTTGCATCATCCAAAGGAGTTGTTTGCAGTAAGATGCAACAACCACATATTCTTCTTCAGTTGTAGTAATGCAATTGAACTTTGTTTCTTGTTGAATCAAGACACTAATATGGACCCATATAGAATGCACCACCATAGTGCTTTTTCTGTCATCCACGCTTCCTACCCAATATGCATCTGTATATGCATGAAGTGTAAGATTTGTATCCCTAGGATACCCTAAACCAAAATTCTGATTTCCTTGAAGATATTTGAAGATCGTTTTGACTACCTAAAGGTGTGATTCCTTTGGATTTGCTTGGAATATTCCAACTATTCCCACTACATGCATGATGTTTGGTTGGGTACCTGTTAGATAAAGCAAACTACCAATCATGGATATGTAGGTTAGTTGATGTACTGCTACTAATTCATCATTTGATTTGAGACTGCATCCTATTACCAAGGGGGTACGTACTGGTTTAGAATCTTCCATGTCATATTTTTTCAAGATCTACTTGAGATACTTGGTTTGTGATAGACAAATACCATCTTTATTTTGTTGAAATTGTAGGCCGAGAAAATATGTGAGCTCACTAAGCAGGGACATTTCAAATTCTTGCTACATTACCAAATAAAACTTTTGACTCATTGCTTCTTCATTGCTACCAAAAATGATATCATCAACATACACAACAAGTATTAGCAATTTATCATTATCAATCTTTTTATATAGATTGCTACCAGCTGATCCTTTTGACAAAACCTTGTTGATGGAGGTATTTATCAAGATGGTAATACCAGGCCATTGGAGCTTGTTTTATACCATAGAGATCTTTTCTGATTCTACATACAAGTTTTGGATCTTTTCCAGGGATGAATCCGTTTGGTTGCTCAATATATACTTCTTCTTCTAAGTCTCCATTAAGAAAGGCAGATTTTACATCCATTTGGTATACTCTGAATTTCTGAAAGCTGGAAAGAGCAAGGAACATTCTTATGGCTTCAATTCTAGCACCAGGTGCAAAATTTTCTTCAGAATATATACTTCTTGTTGAGAATATCCTTTACAAACAAGTTTGGCTTTGTTTCTGACAACTTCACCATTTTCATTCAGCTTGTTTTTGAATATCCATTTGGTTCCTATGATATTCTTATCATGAGGTCTAGGAACTAATTCCCAAGTATTATTCTTCTAAATTTTCTCAAGTTCTTCATTCATGGCCTTGACCCAACATTCATCTTTGCATGCTTCATTTACATTTTGAGGCTCAATGGAGGAAAGAAATGGTAGATAGCTTGAGGCTTCTATAATAGTTCTTCTTGTCTGCACACCTGCCCCTTTCTGTCCCAAAATTTGAGCCTTTGGATGATTTTTCTGAACATACTTGGATGGAGTCTTTTCTTTTTCTGTTATCTATTCTTCTGGTGCTTCATTGGTTTCTTCTTCTTCAGAATTAGTCTGATTTGACGTGGAAGGATAATCCTCATCTTCTCCACAATCTTTGGTTTTTAGCTGCCTTGGATTTTTGCCTGCTTCATCAACTACAACATCAATACTTTCAATAATTTTCCCAAGTCTTTTATTATAACACTTTTATCCTTTAATTCAGGAAGAGTAACCAAGGAGAATGCCTTCATCTGCTCTGGGTTCAAACATGCCAAGTTTTTCATCAGTCGTTTTGATGTAACATTTTCTTGCAAAAACTTTGAAGTATTTTACAGTATGAGTCTTACCATACTAAAGTTCATGTGGAGTTTGAGTGTTGTTTACCCGAACATTTTCTTTGTTGAGAGTAGTGACAGTAGCAACTGCAGCTTCACCCCAGAAGGTTGCAGGAGTTTCAGACTCATCTAGCATGGCACGAGCCATTTGTTGAATAGTTCTGTTCATCGTTTCTACCACTCCATTTTTCTAAGGAGTCCTTGCGGTGGAGAATTATCTTTTATTCCATGTTCTTCACAAAATTCGAAGAATTCATCTGAGGTAAATTCCCCTCCTCGATCAGATCTGAGGCATTTGATTTTTCGATTTGATTCATTTTCAACCAAAGCTTTGAAGGCTTTGAACTTTTCAAATGCTTCATCTTTATGCTTTAGAAGTCCTATCCAACACATTATGGAAAAATCGTCAATGAACAATATAAAGTGTTCTTCTCCACGAGGTGAATTTTTCCTTGATGGACCACATAAATCAGTATGAACATGTTCAAGAGGCTTACTAGCTGATCCTTCCTTCTCCGGGAAATGTGCTCTGGTTTGCTTACCAAATTTACATGATTTGCATATTGTATTTTCTGGAATTCTGATATCAGGAAGATCATGAACAACCTGGAATTTGCATGCTTTACTTATTTGAGGGAAGCTTAGATGCCCCAATCTTCTGTGCCATATCTAGTGTTCATCATTTTTTCTTAGATAGTATTGTTGTTGTCCTCTCTTGAGTATGTATAAATTATTTGGAGTTCTGTTGAGGCCTCAAAAATCGCTGCAACAACATTGGGGGATAACCACCTGGTCCGGACCTTATTACAGCTCCTTTTCCGTTTGGGATGGTGGCAACAACTAGAGATAACGGGACTAGTTTCTCGGTAATAAAATAAAAGGGATGGATGGGTGATGAATAGTTTGCTTAAGTGATAGGCGACTAGCTTATTCTATTGACAAAAATAGGGAAACTAATACTAATCCCGGGAACAACTTATTCATTAGGAATGTAGCGTTAAATAATCTTTATCTATCTAACAGGCATGTAGATGACTCTGTAAAATAAATAAAAGATATTCAATCATTAAAAGATTACTTCATATGAATAGTCACAATGAAGCGATAAATACAAATTACTGCATTCACTGTTTATATCATCGATGCATATATACGATTGAAAGGGAAGCATGCGATAAACAACCAATAGTGGAATGCATAAAGGATGCTGCGAAAAGCACATATATATATACACACATATATATATATATATATATAAATGATAATAGCAAGAGCGATTTAAACAACAATTCATATAACAAAAATGAGTACAGACACAGATAATAGTACCATGTGAGCTGCAGATCAATCCGAAATATCAATCGCTATTCAAAATTCCTTCTTCAACACAGAAATGCTTTTAAACAATGACATTAGTGCAAATTTGCATTAAAAACCTTCCTCATTAAATTCAGAATAATTGGTCCAGTTTCATAAAAGAATATCCCTGAAGTACAATAGTGCAACTTCAGGGTTTAAGTCATATACAAAACTTTACAGCCCTTTCTAAATGCATGAAAGGGTCTATAAATACTACTAAGCTAAAAAATATATTAAACAAAATCCTACTAAATTGGCATCAGTAAATGCAATCTATTTTTCTGGGGCGATCTGGCAGTTGGCGATGTGAATCATGACTCAGGTTGTTTTCTTTTAAACCTGAGCTGGCTTATCGCAAGCATCTGCTCCACTTCTGGCGGTCTTTTGAGGCGCAAGCTGAATTGGGCAGCGAAGGTGGCATCCTGAATGTCGGGTATGATATACCCGACAGCATCTGTGAGGCATTTTAAGGCGGCTCTTTGGCTGTATGGCTTCACTAAGAAGAACCAATAAGCATCCCATGTTAAACTGTTGATTCCAGCGATTAATATTCCGTTTTTCTCCAGCTCCGGGTAGCATGAATGCTCCAACATCTTTGTCGTTGTTAATTGACCTAGAGTACATTGGGAAATCATATTAGACAAATAAAGCGTATTATTTACTAATTCAACCAAATTTCCAGTGGTTGCTTTGCATCTAAAAATCGCTCTTTCTGCCTTCATTAGATGTTATTGCCATTCTGTGAATAATATTTCTTTGTGCGATTCCAAAATTCTCGGTAGATTAGTCGCCTGACCTTGATAATAATCCTGCCATTCTATAAAATTTGTCAGTGTTTCTTCGGCCTGATCCAAATCGGTCCTTGCTTTTTCTACTTTTTCGCTTATGGATGCTACTAACTCGCACAATGGTTCTGCTTGTGTAATTTGCTAACATAGGAGCTTAACCTGATTAATCAATGCCTTATTTAACTGAAGCACTTCTGCTTTGAACTCATCTACCTGAGGGAGCTTTTTCATTTGCTCAATTTGATTGGACAATTGAGCGATTTGCTCATCTTTAGCTTTCATTGTTCCCTCAGTCGATATTATTAATTGCTCCAATGCTGCCGATAGTTCCTTTTGTCTTTGGATTGCGCCCTCGTCAATCCTTTGTTTCTCCTCTTGTAATTATTTAGTCAGCTGATGATTGTTTTGTTGCTGCACTAGCAATTCCTACTCCGCCTGCTCTACCTTCTGTTGAACTTCCGATAATTTCGCCCGTAGCGAAAAGATGTCTTGATCCTTCACTTTCAATAAACTGCTCACCTCCGATGCTTTATCAATGGTCACCACCGAATATGCTCCAGCGTATTACGATAGCTTGGTTAAGTCATCGGAGGGGTCGAATTCTTCTTTCCACACAACATTGCCCGTCATTGTTAATTCAGGGAATAGAGAAGGTTGATCAGCCCTTCTCCTTTTCCTCTGCCGCTTTACAACAGCTTTATGCTTAGGGCTATAAAATACATCCAAAGGGGGAATCTCTTCAATTTTCAAAATGATTTCGCTCGATGGATCTTTAGGAATTATCTCTGTTTCTTTTGATTTGGGTAGGTCGCTGGTTTCGCCCGAAACCGGTTTTGATGTCGCTTCCTGCGTGTTTCATTCTTTAGAAACCTCATCATCTCTTGAGGACTCTAGGTTGCCTATAATTGAATTGAATTGCTGCCATTGCTGGAGAAAATTCGGATCAACTAGTGTATCATCATCAATTTTAGAGCTGCTCTCTTCTTGGGTTTTCGCCTGGGTTTCTTCCTGTCGCTGCACATTTTCCTGGGTATTTTCTTGCCTCTGATTATGCACTTCCTCCTGCTACTTTGATGTAGTAGGAGGTGGCGTATTATTGTGTTGCTCAGGCTCGCTTGATTTTGTCGTCGTTGGACTAGTTGCTAACATGTCTAGAAGCAGAGTTTGCAACCTCTGTTCTCTAATTCTGTTAAATTCGACTAGCCCTTCATCGTTATACACATTTCTGGCAAGCAACTTAACTTGATACAGCAATTCGGCCGATGCAAACAAATCCTCGAATCTATCTTCTTTGTGCTCGACCTTGGCCAATTTAGCCTGGTCGAGCGCATTGTAAGCGATTTTCCTTGGATCATACTGCCTGCTTGGCAGAGTAGCCAGAGTGAGCGAATTTATTTTCCCAGCTTCATTCTCTGCATGTTTGATATCATGCAGGGTATAAATTCCAATTCTTAAGGGAAAAGAGGGCCAAACATGTTTTTTTCGCTTTTTTCAGGGTCTGAGTAACCCCATCAGCATTGATTTGATAAGCTACTTCCCTGGCAAGTAACTTATCGAGGATGTAAAGTGGGAGCACATGCGACCTGGCCTGATTGCCGAAAACTCTAATGTAGGTAAATTTCTCCTCCCCAAACCAACTTGCTACTGCGGTCAAATCTACCCCTGCTTGCTCAGAAATCTTCGGGGCAAGCTTATCAAAAATGGAGTAATGAATTGGCAACATAAAACCGTTGCAGATTTGATAAAGATGGTGCTTATAATTGGTCTTCCACAACTTTTGATGATATATGTGAATGGGTGTGGGGTCTTGCGACGTCCACCTCCATCCAAGTACAGGAAACTCAGAATTAAAATATAATACATCCATCACATAGGCGCTGTAATAAAATGGTGGAATGAACCTCTCTGTGACGCGAGAGTTAAACCTGAAATCGAGAATGGATTTGGCTAACTTGTCGGATAATATAACCACCCAATCCATAATTTCGCCACTACTTGCCGCCTCCATTAAGGGGACCATTTCTATGGTAAAATTGGCGGAGTCATGCAATCCCCATAGCCTACACAACATAATTCCGGCATAGCAGTAAGGAGAACATAGGGAGTCGACTGAGTACTTACCCGAGGATTCATGCTTGTGCTTTGCTGGATTTTGTCTCCAGCCTCGAATTGGTTCAGACTCGGTCTCGTTCTTTGCTCGAAATTTCTCCAGGAATGCCGCGTTATATTTTTTCTCTTCTGCCGGTAGGTGATACATTTGCCTTAGATCTTCGGCTCGAAAAGAACCGAAAATCCTCCCGTCCGCAGTGCTAAACAATCAGTTGGTAATTGGTAGCTTTTGGATTGCCCACCTTACCACATCCGTATATGGGAGAATTTGCTCCCGGGCCGCTATTCTATGCAGAAAGGAGTTGGCCAAGTCTTTTAAATTGGCCTCAGATTTGCTGGTACTATCGCATGAGATTTCTATCTCGGTCACCTTTGGCTCTTCGGCTTCAATCAAATTATATGTTCCTTTCCAAGTGACCCTGGTAAGTCCTAAGCAAGTCGTATCTGATATAAGCCCTTTGTTCTTACCGCTTGGATCAACAATAGCTTGCCCTGCGGCTGGCGAAGCAATAGACATTGTAGTCTTCTTGGACTTCTTTCCCATCCCACTTAATTCTGTCTCTATGGAAGAATCCTGCACAGAGCGAAAGATAGGCGTAACACAGGAAAAAATAACATGAATTCAACAGAATGAAGTATATATATCTGGATGCATTCATAGCGATCAATTGACTTAATGTGGCCTTGGGATCAAATCCGTGGATAGATCGCAAGCTTGCTGTTCTCATTAAATGGTCATTACGGCCTGTGAACTGCCTTTATGACTTTTACTTTGAAAACTACGCTTTTTACCCTTTTCACAATCGGGCATCGGGGAAATCCTAAGTTATTGCTTTGGTTTCGCTTCGAATCCCCGATCGCCGATAGCGATATTGCATCGCGTCAGGAATAGAGAGTAGGGCTGTTTAGAATGAGGGCATGGTGAGTCGCCAATCGCTGATAGCAATATCGCATCGCATCGGGTGAGGGGGAGCTTATTTGCACTTTAAGTATTATCGCCGATTGCCGATTGCCGATTTCGCATCGCATCGGAGCAAGGGTTGTTAATTGTGTTACTTTATGCTTTGCCGATATCCGATAGCGATTTCACATCAGCGAAAATCAAGATGTCCCTTAAGTTGTGCTCTCTTTGTCATTGCAATATGCGATCTTGCGATCACTTTATCGCAATGATAAAGATAAATCATTTTACGTTGGGGTTTTTTGATTGGTTTTATTGAAAAGGCCTTTTAATAATGTTTTCTTTTATTCGGGCCTTTTTGAAATAGAACTTTAAATTGATACCAATTTAAAACAAAAATTAAAAGGGACCCATTTCACATTATATTTTTGGAATAGTAATGATATGAAATGGGGGGTTGTTGTATAGCACAACAAGTTCTTATGCCTTTGATCACGGTTTCTCCTATATAAAGCTCACGAACAACACATCCATTTGATCGAAATACTACTTCATTTCCTTGATCACACATTTGACTAACACTCAATAGGTTATGCTTTAGACCATCAACATACATAACATTCCTAACTTTAACCTTCTCTTTTAAGAGAACAAAACCTTTACTTTTTATGACAGCAGGAGCGTCATTTCCAAATGAGACCTTCTTTTCTTTTTCGAAGGCATTATATGACTGAAGTTTTTCTTTATCACCTGTCATGTGTTTCCAGCATCCACTGTCGATGTACCATTGATTTTCTTGTCCTTCTGCATACAAGGATATACCACATCTTTTTGTTTGCGGTTCTTTCTTTCTCCATGTTTTGGGACCCAATGAAGTTTGCTCCTTTTGAGATGTTTTCCGAAATTTACTCCTGCATTCAGAATCTTCATGACCGAAGTTGTTATAGATAGAGCATTATATTTCATTTGAAAGAGGAGAAAAGTTATTGTAGGTCCTTTTCATGATCCCAGTCACATTCCTTTGATTTCTTGCTTCTCTAGTCATGATGGTCTTGTAAGAAACACATTGAGTAGCTTTGTGTCCAAAGTTATGACATGAAAAATATTGGCCATTAAATAAGTTCCTCCGATTATTGAATCTACTGACCTGGTGATTCATTCTTGAAACAGATTGAGTATGATTTACTTGAGGTTGGTTGTAGCTTCTATTCATCCTTGAATTAGATTGAACCTGATTTACCTGCTGATTTTCTTTATGCCTTTGCTGACGATTGTCAAATTGTTCATTTCTCTTTGCTGCATCAAGATAGCTTTTAGTGGAGGTTGAGGGCTTCTGTGCTTGAGATGCTTCTTCAGTATATCCAAGACCCATATTTATCAGAGGAGAGTGCTGCACTTTGATAATTTCATCTAAATTTTCTGATCCTTTAGCAAATCTAAGATTGAGAGCTTTTGTTTTCTCAATATCTTTTCTTAGACCCACAATTTCACATTCTAGTTTTTCCTTGTGTTTTTCTCTTTCAACAAGTTGGAATGTCAGAGTATCTATAATCATATTATTTTCTTCTAAATATATTTTGAGTTTAGATCATTCTTCATAGAGGTCATCTTCATCTAAAGCATCCAAGAAATCATCATCTTCAAAATCCATAAGAAGTCTATAGTCATTACTATTTTCATCTTCACCACTATTTGATATAACATCACTATCTTCATGCGTATAGTATCTCTTCTTACTTACATTTGGTTTTCTATTCCATTTTGTTGATTCCTTACCTTTATCAAGCTTTTCTTTATGAGGACATTTGGCTACATAATGACCAACTCTTCCACAAGCAAAACATGTGAAAGGTAGTTTACCTCTGAATCTTCCAGAACCCCGTTGAAGGTTCTTGACAAAGTTTGCTTCTTCCTCTCCTTCTGAAATATGCCTTGATTCATTGAACTCTTCTCTTCCTGAAGCTTTAAATGCGGCGTCTCTCATATCTGATGGACCTCCTTTTCTCATTTCAAAAATAGTTAAGATTTCGTGTAGCTATGTCATAGTAATACTTTGAAGATCCTGCTTTTCTTCTATGGCAGAAACTTTTGATTCAAACTTAGTAGACAAGGATCTTAAAACCTTTTCAACTAAAGTAACTTCTTTTATCTCTTCACCCAAGTTCTTCATGCAATTAACAATCTCATCTATACATAACAAGTAATTAGCTATACTTTCATCATTGTGCATTTTGAGAGTTTCGTATTGAATTCTGATAGATTGTAGTTTTGCACGTTTTACTTGATTGTCTCCTTCAAGTTTAGAACGATCTTGTCCCATATTTCTTTGGTAGTCTTGAGCTGCATAAATTTGACAAATTCTGGTTGTGACAAACTCCCCAATAATGTATTGACAGCCTTGGCATTGGTTTCATATTGCTTTTTACCTTCCATATCTATAGGAATTGCTAATGGAAATGTATATCCTCCTTCCACGATTTCCCAGACATCTATTCCATGAGATTGAAGATAGGTTGTGGTCCTTACCTTCCAATAAATGAAATTTCTCCCATCAAATATTGGTGGTCTAATGGATTCCTCTCTTTCGTAGTTACTCATGATGATAGATCTTCCTTCAAGCGATCAAGCTTCTTCTAAAGGACCTACTATGATACCAATTATTGGAAATAATACCTGGGGGGGGTGTGGGGGGGTGAATCATTATTAGCAAGTCAATAATATTTCATTTTCATATTCAGATTCATATACGCTACTTCAGTTAATGAAACTTGCGTGTATACGTAACTATATGTAAGGCAACTAGCGTATACCCTGTAAACTTATAATTTAGTTAATTATTCATATGTTGATCTTTAATCTATGCATCAGAACCATATAAACAGTAACCAGGAGCAGTAAAAATAGAACAGATAATCACACACATGAACACAAGATATAAGGTGGAAACCCAATGTGGGTGAAAACCACCTGCTGCAATTGTCTCTTTCTTCCTTTTAATAAGAAACTTCTTTTTACAAATTTTGTATTGGTGCAGTCTTATACCAGTATGCAGGCTTCTAACTGCAGAAGGCTACAACCTTCTCTCATTCTCCAGCTTCTCCTGGAAGGGATCTACAACCCCCCCCAGCTCTTGTACTAGCTGATGTGTTTACTAGTACATAGGTGCTGGACTATAGAAGGCTACAACCTTCGCTTTTCTTCCAGGGACCATGTTTCATAATTTTCAGAATGGATCCATCAATAACATCAATCAACCATGAACTATATCTGTATCAACCAATCTCCTTTGCACCAACCAAAACTAAATCAATCAATCACTTCTCAGAATGTTGTAACCAGAATACAGTAACAGTAACCAGAACCTAGAACACTATAACAACAAACAGAAGTAGCTAAAGCATATTTTATTAGGTATATGCTACTTCAATGTGTTGAACCTGCGTAGATACGCAATTATCTCAAGGAGAACCTACGTATATGTTGTTTTGATATGCAGAACTAGTGTGTATACGTACCCTTGCTAAAGTGAGCTTGCATACAAATCTATAAATTATGATTTAAACTTTACAACAATTCTAGATGTCAGTTATACCCAGATCATCATATTTAAAGATTAAAACATGCTAGTTATTCAGATAAAAATAAAAACAAAGATACTTCTCTTTAAGCCTTAAGATCTTGACCCATCAATAGAACTTATCTTTCATCAAGCACTCAGGTTCATCCTTGATTCAGATCCAGCTGTGCACCATAACCCAATGACTTGTATTCTAGATCTTGCTCTTCATTAGATATTCAATGCCTAATGACCTTCTCCTCCTTTTATAGTCTTAGGCCTTACAATACCATGGTCCAAAACCACTTAGAATCAATACCTTGGACCAAAAACCTAGGGTCAACACTTCGGACAAGATACCATGGATCAAAATACCATGGACCAAATACTACCGACAAAAACAAGTTTTCCAACATGTATGCACCTTTCCTTTTGTGAAAGCGTGTGTGTATGCTATGCACGCCTTTGGTCTATGAACCCGCGTGTACACGCAACTTGGTTAATGGGGAACTTGCGTATACCTCTCTTTCTTCATTCTGTGACCCTGAACTGTGATCTATCATCTGTGTGAGTTGCCATCAAGGACAACACCTATGTCATAGTGCCAAATCTGTATCATAATGCCAACAGACTTACTTTTATGTCTCCTTCATGGAGGTTTTATGTGGTTGTGTTCTCACTGAGATCTAGTTACTCTTTTATTTTCGGACAATGTGATGGAGTTTTATAAGTTGATAATTTACTCAATCAAGAAATACGTGCAATGGAACCTACTAAATTTCTATTTGAAATACAAAATCTGTCTTCTTTCCATAGTAGAACAAGTTTACGATATGCTTAGTGCATCATATGGAAAAATTTACCATAGGGTGTCTCAAAAGGAAATTTGAGGTTTGCTCGAGCTGGAGGTGTATTTTTTAATCAAAATGGTAAGAAATTATTGTCTTGTACCTATGGGATTGACACTACCTCAATTAATCAGGTAGAGATGTGAACTCACTGGAAAGG
Source organism: Pinus taeda (assembly GCA_000404065.3). NCBI lineage: Eukaryota > Viridiplantae > Streptophyta > Pinopsida > Pinales > Pinaceae > Pinus > Pinus taeda. The sequence continues at coordinate 45,671 of APFE030849015.1, read as the reverse complement.
TATCTTATTCTTCTCCAACATGGTTTTTTCTATCAATAAGAAGATTTCATAAAGCTTACATGAGATACAAGTTTAGTAGCATCCAAACAAAATAGTTGCATAATAAGATTGTATATATACACATCACCAGGAATATAATCCACATATCCTTCTCTCACCATACAAAATATCCTTCCAATACTAACAAAAGTACAAAATTAAGGCTTCAAGTCTCAAGAAATTATCAACTCCAACTCCAACATTCCAAAGTATCAAGCAAAAGACATAATGTCTTTACTTAGTTAGTAAATAAACCTTACACAATTTGAATCAACCATATTGGCCAAGAAATGAATATTGGTGTGCATTTTACTGAACCAAGGTAATTTTGGCCTACTTGGACAAAAATGCATGCCCAACCTTCATTACAAGGCCAAATTGAATTATTCAACTTGGAGAGTATTCTTTTACTCATAAAGAACATTAATAACATAATTTTTTTCTAATTTTTACCATAGAAAATAATTTTGCTTAGTTTTAGTGAAATTGATCCAGGTGGATATTGATGGCCACTTGCCTATTCCACTTGGTCCCCCACCATTGTTTCTTTCAGTGTTCTAGTTTCCTTAATTGTAGCACAATTTACCATTTTTGGTAGTTTTTTGGGTCCTAAACTTCAAAAGCTATTTTGAGGCCCTAAACGAAATTTGTTTTAGAAAATCATTTATTTTAGTTGTATTCATCGAATAGATATTTCTAACGAGGTATCGTGTGCATCAAACAGAGATTGTATGCCAAAGTTACCACCCCAGGATGTTGATGTACCAATTTACCCCAACGGGGCCCATAGTTTGGTGTTTCATCTCCTAGGGTTAGGTTTTTGGATGTTTGGGGTTTTCCATTGCTTTTGAATAATAAATAGGCCCTCAAGCCTCATTGCAACACAGTTCAAAGGCATGTATCTGCCACATCTCTTCGTAGAGATAAGCTACCATTTCCCGAGCTAGTCTTATTTCCATTTTGTTTGTAAGCATATTTCAGTATCTGATATTAATGAAATGAAGTGTTATTTCTGTTGCATCTCTATATTTATGGTTATATCTATAATTTGTTGCATTCATGTTTAAATTTGGATCAGTGGTATCAAAGCGACTTTCTCTTTCTCTGTTTTTCTTTGCATGTCCCTAACGAGGTTGGGATATAAGGAGTTAGGGATTGAATTGGTTGAACCTTTGCAAGACCAACCTCGTAAATCTCAACAGCCTCCCATGGTGGAAGAAAATAAAGACGAGGGGGTAGGAGATCCTTTCAAAATCTTGCTCTAAGAAGCCCTCAAGTGACAAAGGAACGTAATGATGGACAACTTCGCCCAAATCCTTCAGTGGCTACCCAAGGGCGACACATCTACTTCCAGTGGCTACTCTGGAAACACCACACTCTTTAATGTACAAGTTAACTTTGACATTCCCATATTTGAGGGTCAGATAGATGCGATCATTGTAGTTAAATGGTTAAATCTGCTAGAAGGATTTTTTTTATGTTCATGATTTTTCCAATCGGGAAAATATTATTTTTTCTCTGCTCAAAGTTGCCCCCCACGTCAAGCACTAGTGGGAAACCTACTATGAGAAGAAGGATGAAAATACGCCCTCACTATTTTAGGGCACACCCACTTAGGATTCATTCTGGGATTCCATCAAAGAGTAGTACTATCCTGTCGAGAGCTATGTGGATAAATACATAAAGTGGACCACACTATGACAGGGAAGGGACCAAGGCGTGTTGGAGTTTACAAATGTTTTTCATACCCTTCGCACAAAGTTGGGTATCAGAGATTCTGAGAAACATTTGTTACTCAAGTACCACAACTTCCTACACAAGTGCATCCAAGATGACATGGAGTTCCTAGACATCTCCTCGCTTGGCATGACGTACTGATACATTGTCAATATCGAGCAGATGTTTAAATAGAAAAGCGAGACTTTGGATATGTGAATCTAAAGCAAGGGAAAGGTGCCCCCAAAACACAAAGCAAAGGATGGAGCCAAGGTAGGGTGACCCAATATAACTTTCCAAAGATGCAAGCATAGAACAACACCATGAAGAAAAAGAAGGACATGGGAAAGTGGTGTGAGTTTCATAAGAGCTCCACTCACGACACAAGTGAGTGTCGAGCCAAGTAGTTGTTGGTGGTTGAGCTGAAGGCTTCTGAATCCAATGCATGTTATGACTCTGAGTCAGAACCCGACAATGAGAATCATAAAGGGAAGCAGATCATTGAGGCAAATCCTAGTGCCACTATGGAAACCATGAAGATCTGAAAGATCGAGCTTGAAGATCCATAAGAAGGGGAATGCCTATTTCACTCACAAATGTGGGTGAAGGGTTCTCCGTTGTAGTTTATTGTCAATAGCAGGAGACAAAATAACCTAATTTCAGTAGAGGTCATGAAGCAACTAATCCTACCAATTACATCACATCCACAGTCGTATACCATCAAGTGGCTTCACCAAGGACGTGATATTTGTGTCATCCAGTAGTGTCGCCTTCCCTATAACATCAAGCCCTTCATGGATGAGGTACTATGTGATGTTTCTCCTCTTGAAGTATGTGATGTATTATTAGGTCAACCATACTTATGGAAATGGCATCATCCATGTTGTATATGAGTCTAGACCCCTCTATCTTATTATTTCTTTGGATACTAAGTTATACAGGATATTGGAGGTAGCCCCACCTACCACCATCTCTTTGATCTCTTCTAAGTAATGCAGTAAGGTCATATCCCAGATTGGGAAATTTGTTTTATTTTTTATTCACTCTCAAAGTAAGGGGAAGGTATTAGCCACATCCATGGCCCTCGATAAGGATTCCTCAAGCATCATAAGCAGGTGGATGCGGTCATGGAAGAATAAAAGGACATATTCTCCTCACCCACAGTAGTGCTCTTGCATTGTTAGGTCAAGTGTCCAATCGATCTGACTCTCAGAGAACCGCTACCCAATGGGCCAATATATCATTTCTCCATTATAGAAAACGAAGAGATCAAGCGACAAATCTAAGAGTTGTAGTAAAAATCGCAGATATGACCAAGTTCCTCATCTTGAGGGAGCCCGATTGTACTTGTACAGAAGAAGGATGGGACTTGGAGGCTCTGCATCAATTATCGGGCACTAAACAAAATCACTGTCAGGAACAAGTATCCTATCCCATGGATTGATGACCTACTAGACCAAGGAGGCCAAGTATTTTAGCAAGATCAATATGAAGTAAGGTTATCACCATGTTCCAATCAAGCCCATGGATGTATGGAAGACAACCTTTAAATCCAAGGAAGGCCTTTTTGAATGGTTTGTTATTCCCTTCAGGTTGACAAATGCCCTGCCACTTTTATGAGGCTAATGGATGACACCTTATGGCCCTTCACAAACTCATTAATGGTGGTTTATCTAGACAAAATCCTCATCTTTAGCAATAGTTGGGAAGGACACTTGCAATACATTCTTCGGGTCCTTCAAACCCTTCGGTAGCACAAACTATGTGCCAACTTGGAGAAATTCACCTTTGGCATGAGCCAAGTCCAATACTTTGGTTACATCATAGATGATCATGGCATGCATGTGGACTCAACCAAGATCCAAGTCATTTGGGTTTGGCCAACCCCGACCAATTTAATGGAGCTTCGCAACTTTTTGGGCCTTGCAAATTTTTATCAGAGGTTCATGTTGGGATTCTCCAATATCACATGGTCGTTGAGTCAGATTACTAAGTGTGGGATGAAAGCAAATTTATCCTAATGTGAGTCCCAACAAAATGCATTCGTTGAGTTGAAGCACTGCCTCTGCTCTACACCAGTACTCACACTTCTAGACCTACAACAGTCATTCAAAATTGAGACAGATGCCTCAAACTATGTTATTGGTGCAGTCCTCAACCAACAAGGGCATCTAGTGGCCTATCATAGTGAGACACTTTCTGATACAATTCAAAAGTACCCCAATTATAATAAATAGATGTATTACATCATGTAGGCTTGCCGATAGTGGAAGCACTACATTCTGTGGAAGGAGACGGTCATCCACACCGATCACCAACCTCTTCAGTTTATATAGACACAGGGGAAGTTGCAGAATGATCATAATCAGAAATAATCTACATATCTGCAACAGTTCCACTTGAATATTAAATACAAAAAGGGCAGCACCAATCATGTTGCAGACTGCCTCAATCGGCCCCCAGTTGCAGCACTGACTACTCTTCTCAACTCTTGTGGTTACGAGACCTCTGGGTGGCTGCAACTATACAAAAATAATTTATAGTTCACCTCCACATACCAGATGCTAGTAGATGGAAAGAAAGTTCACGATTTCCACCTCTAGGATGCATTATTATGCTACTTGGGTAACATTTGTGTTCCTTCAAGAGATAATTCCAAGTTGATCTAGGAGGCGCACTAGAGTTGAGTAGCTAGACACTTTGGTGTGGAGAAAATTGTGGTTGTATTGCAAAAGTAATTTTATTGGCCCAAACTCTGACTAGATGTTGGGAAATATATCATATCATGCACTGCCTGTGCCATCGCCAAGCCAACCATCAAGAAGCAAGGCATGTACACTCCTCTGCTTACTCTCAGCTAGCCATGGAAATCTATTTCCACGGACTATATGTCGGGCCTCCCTTCTACTAGAATGGTAAAGAATGGGTATTTTTGATCGTCGACAGGTTTTCTAAGATGGCTATATTGGCGGCCTGTAAGAAGAGTATCACAGCATAGGACATTGCCAAACTCTTCTTTGAACGAGTGTGGGTACACTTTTGGATCTCACAAACCATTATATCATATCAGGATAGCAGGTTCTTGAGCACATTCTAGTCAAGCCTCTGGACATGATTGGACACCAAGTTCACAAAATCAACTGCCTTCCATCGTCAGACTGATGGCCAAATGGTAGTCGTCAATAGGATGATAGTGTACATACTTTGCATGTACAACTCCAAGCATCCTCAAACCTATGATGAGAGTCTTCCATATGTGCATCACAATTAGAATAAAGCTCTCCATAGCTCGATTGGTTGCATTCCCTTTCAAGTGGGTCTCATATTTCAACCATTGTGTCTGTTTGATGTTTCCATGCCTCATGCGACTACACAAACCGAGTCCACACATATACTATCTGAGGAAGATAAAGAAACTAGATTTATTAAACTCATCCAACACATCTACCAACAGGTCCATGACATTCTGGAGAAATAAAATGCCAAGTAAAAGTAGCGACATGATCAACATTGGGTGCCACACAAGTTTCAGGTGGGCGATAAAGTCTAGTTGCATTTGCAGAAGGAAGACCTTACCAGAGCCTATCGGAAACTCATACCACTCTAATATGGTCCTTACACCATTACCAATGATATGGGACACAATGCATTTTAGCTTAGCATTCCCCCATTCCTTGGCATGCACCCAGTGTCCAATGTGGACTGCCTTCGACCATACTTCCCACCATTATTGGACACATCAGACATTGTAGAACAACTCCCACCTATAGAGTTAAATCTAGACTACATGGAACAAGCCACAACTAATCAGATCAGGGCCACATATATCATGAACACCCGGAAACAAACGATCCAACTATATCGATTTGTCAAAGCATGCCAATTTCTTCACCGGGGCAAGTGGCTCAATAGGGACCAAGTTTAGCAGAAGTTTCCTCATCTCATGGAGGAACTCAATGCAATGGGGACCATTGCTTCCTAAGGGAGGAGTAATGATCTAGGTGGATATTGGTGGCCACCCACCTATTCCACTTGGACCCCCACCATTGTTTCTTTTAGTTTTTTAGTTTCCTTAATTGTAGCACAATTTACTATTTTTGGTAGTTTTTCGAGTCCTAAACTTCCGAAGTCGTTTTAAGGCCCTAAACAATGTTTTTTTGTAAAAGCACCGATGGAATATATTAGTTTTCAACTCAATATTTTTTGCCAGCAGTTGTATTCCTTGGATAGATCTTTCTAATGAGGTATTGTGTGCATCAAACAAAGATCGTATGCCAAAGTTACAACCCTGTGAAGTTGATGTACCAATTTACCCCAACGAGGCCCATAGTTTGGTGTTTCATCTCCTAGGGTTAGGTTTTTGGATGTTTGGGATTTTCCATTGTTTCTCAATAATAAATAGGCCCTCAAGCTTCATTGTAACACAATTCATAGGCATGCAGTCACGACATCTCTTCTCAGAGATAAGGTACCATTGCTCGAGCTAGTCTTATTTCCATTATATTTGTAAGCATATTTCAATATCTGATATTAATGAAATGAAGTGTTATTTTTGTTGCATCTCTGTATTTATGGTTATATCTGTAATTTGTTGCGTTCTTGTTTAAATTTAGATAAAAAAATATTTCAGTTTTTTTTTATAATATAAATTAATGAACAAACTTTGCATACATGTAGCCTAATGGATTGGATTTACATTGTTTTACAAATACAATATATGTAATTATATAACAATTGCATATTTAATTTATTTTTATTTAGTATACTCTTCATCCTAGTTCAATCTAAGTCTAACCAATAAGCTGGCAACACCTCTAAACCATTATCAACCAATAAATGACCACTAACCATGCCAACTCTTAACCATGGTAATCCTATTTTTTACTGCCAACAATTCATACCAGAGATTGAACACTTTAAGGATATTGCAATAGGTAATTTGTATTGTCACAAATAATATTGAATCATTTCAATGTTTGGGCCACAAGAATCATCATTTTTTAAACATGTATTACAAATAATTATGAAAATTTAGAAGTCTTGCTCATTAACATTATTGTTTGCAACAATGTCATCTGTTATATCATTGTCAATGTTCATATGTTGTTTCAAGTATTTAATATTAGTATCATCCTCATCTTGACCTGCATCATCTTCATCATCATTGAAATTTGACTGCAAACCATCTATATTGTTACTAGATCTATTTGGATCATCATTCTCTATACCATCCATATTGTTGTCTTCTATAAGATCATCTAACTCTGGATTGTTGTTTTCTTGTGCCTGAACATAATTGGCTTCAACATCATCATGGACGTCAATTTCTTTGATGTTCTCTAATTCCTCTCTCCCATCTTTTTGGCCATCATTTTTCTGCTCAGTATCCACTAATGCATCGTCAAATACATGCCTTGATCTTGGATCATAATGTATGACAAATATCCATTTCGGGTCCAAAATATATTCATACAAAAATACCTAAACATGAATGACATAAGTATATTAGACCTATGTTATAACAATTTTATCTTTTAATAAACACACACACACACATATTATATTAATAAACTATGAATTAATGGATTAATGATCTCTACCGCTTCTTGTTTGAGTTAAAGAAATACTAGCTCACAATGAATTGGTAGAACATAAGGCTCTTTATCTCTCATAGGAACAGTGAGGAATTTGTAGAAAACAATCCACTATGGGTATCATGTATATGTTTCCTCTCAAATGTTTCATACCATCTACACTTAAAAGCACATCATTTAAAAGAGCGGTAATCCAACTCACTAATTTATTGGATTTTCCCAACATATTGTAGATTCCCTTCAATAATATTCTTATCTTTTGAGCTTGATCGATTGGATTGCTTTAAATCAACCATGATGCCACAACCAAAGGATCATATATTTACATCTATACTTTGTACATGATAATGTCGACCATATGCCCACATTGAAGGATATTTACTTGCTTGTGAAATACCATTTATTTCAATGAAAACAAATATAATGAAAAATATTAAAATAGTTAATAATGTCAAAATTGTAAAGAAATAAAATTTTGTAAAGTTCCAACTGTACCTTTCTTTCACATCCTCTACACATGTTGGTTTCATCTTCTTTTATGTTTGAATCTATACGTGCATATTCTATTTTATTTTGAATTTATTCAGTAACCCATTGTAGTGTGCAATCTTTTCCCCATTCCTCAAGCATATCAATCGGAAGTGGATTATTCCTTGGGTTCAATCTATTAAATTGTCTCCTTACTTATAACACTTCTTATCTCTTTTTAACATATAAATCAATCCATTTTTTCATAAATTTCTTGTGGTACAAAATGAACTTGTCGAATATAGCACTTTCGTCTGCACCTATTTTATGTCACCATGTTTATTTGAAACTCCAAATGTCATGTTTCCTATTAGAAAAATAAATTATAGAGTAAATTAATGGTTGCAAGGAAAAAAACCACAATGATCATGAATTTACATACTAATTTATACTTCAACACCATTATATTATCATTTTTCTCCATCAACATTATATGATTCTCATTCTTCATCCTAGAAGTGTAGCCCATATTCAAAATACTTACCAAATAATTCACATAGGAAGAAAAATGCTTCATTCAATACATTCCCTTAACCCTTGCAACCCTCTAGATGTGCCTTTTGTCAAAAATATATTTTTAGAATTTTCATATACCTCTCAAAGAAAAACATCCACCTTTTATAATAAGTAAATGGACTTGTAGGTCCATGAAAATTGTAGGGGGCTCCTTCTCAAATACACGTACAATGTATGCAATTTCCTTCTTCCATTTTGGCACTTCACATTCGTGAATATCCTTGGAGGTCACCCACCTAATATAATAATAGAAAATTAGTATGAACCTTTAGTCAAAAATTAAAAAACCATATGATATCTTTGTGTTTCTCACACATGAACATTTTATATCACATACCTTGCAAATGCTGACAATCAACTTATGGAATTCCTTAAGTCAACAGTTCGACATGAATCCTCCCTAATTTCCAATGGCATGATATGCTATTAAACAAATTTCTCAAAGGTCATTAGTAATTTTTCTCACACAACAAAATATCAAAACATATTTTGTACTTAATCAATGTTACTAGTAAAAGTTAAATGATGATAATACCTTCAAGAAATTATGAAAATCATGTGTTTTAAATCCTGTCAGACATCCACCAACTGTAAAAAAAAATTTCAATGATGACCCATAGCCATTAGGTGTCCTCATTGAACAAATGACCTTTTTTTTCGGTCTAGCTCTTTTTTGTCAAAATCCATGGAGCTTCTGCATATGTTTCATTTTCATTGTTTGGCCACAATTGTCTTCTATCAAATTTGGTATGCAAAAGAGTAACACCTCTCCTTGAAGACAAGGTGTCCTCTTTTTCTGATATATGTAGAAATATAAAATATGGGACATTTGTGAAGATGTGCATAGGATCTAATAAGTGATCTATTGATAAATCCTTCTAATAAGGAAGCTCATAAAATATGGATTTCATTTTCATTCCTTTTAGAATATTAACTACAACTTGTTTTGGTTCTTCAATTGAATCACCTCGATAAAAAAATCCTCTAAAGCTTTTGATTCAACATATTCATACTTCTTAAGCCAATCACCTAGACCCATAATTAGGGGAGGGCTTATATTTTCAACTTTTCCATCAAATTGATTCTTCTAGCGATTTCTAAACTCATAATCTGGTGGTAGAAAAACCTTGTTGTTTACATAAATAAATTTATGCAAATCTTTAGAATAACGCCCTTGAAATTTGTCTGCACATCATAGACATGCAAATATCCCCTTTGTTTGAATCCCTACAATTCAATAAATAATATTAATAACATCAAAATAATAGTATAAATGTAAGTATGAAAGCTGGTATGAAAATAAATTATGAGTGTAAATACGTAAATATTTTATCTTACCAGAACAAACACCAAGTTCTGGGAAATCACAAATAGTTTAACATAGGAAACCATACAACATGAAGGAAATATTTTATGGAGGGAATTATATGTCATACATTCTTATGCCTTTCCATATAAGTTCCATCTCATCAATAAAAGGTGCCAGATAGACATTCATTTTTTTTACTTGATGTTTTCCTAGAACGATGAGAGTTAGCATAAGGCATTCCTTTATAACTCATCCATGGGGGGAAATTGTATACTATCAATCCAAAATTCCAAACACTATAATTTGAGCTTAGGAAAGAGAATGAGCACACTCCATTAATTGTAAGACCAAACTTAATATTACGAGGTTCATATTTGATTTTTCTTTTCCACTTTTCCTCTATGTGTTTCATTTCTTTGGAGTCAGCTGAAATTCACATATTTCCATGTTTACTCTTGTTATTTGCATGCTAGTCCACCAATTGTGTAATTGTGTAAGTGAAGTACAATGAAACAATCCTTGAAGTCTAGTTATAATTGGCATGTGATGTAAAACCTTCTTTGGAACTGTAGGACCTTGTACATTTGTATGATATCTCTTCTCTTTGCATACAAGGATTACACATTGTCTTGATATCAATATTTGTCTAAAATGCAATTTTCTTATATTCAATCCCCAACCCAACCAAAAATTGATGTGCTTCTCTGCAAGTTGATGAAACACATTCTCTTCATGGAATATTTTAGTTTTTAGTGCCCTGTAAGATTGTCTGAGATTGAATCAATTGAATTTTTGACTTATGATGAACATGTTCGATATATCAATATATAATATTATTTTATATATATAATATATGGCTTTAAAATCCCTTAAATAAATAAAAACAAAGTTTATGAATGTTTACGAATTATGTACACGAATTGACAATGCGAAGTAAGAAATAGGTTTCAACTCACTTTAGTAGGGTAGTGAATCCTTTATCTGACCAACCAAATAGTGACATGATCTCTAATAATATTAATTTACATGCAATTTTTAAGGTTCTACTTGCAGCTGATCTGAACACATGTGTCTTAGCTTCTTGCTTGATTGAGTCTTTCAGGTTGTTATCATCAATATTATATTGGTGGTAATTACCCCTATTATCATAGTTACTATTAACCATATGATCATTATCATCAACATTGTTTACATATCCAAAGAAACCTGTAAGCATTTCATTCAATCCTTCTTCATGCATTTCATTTTCACTATCATAACCATCATTAAGGCTAGGTGGCATGTCATTAATGTATTCTAATCTCATCAACTCTTCAAATTTCCAATCTAGTAGTGTTCTCTTTAATCTCGCTCTTCTCGCCCTGGTATGGTTTAAAGGATGGTTTGGATCTTCTAGCCCAAATATCAATAACCCAATTTAGCCTTGGGTATTAGTAGGTATATCATCAATATCTTCTAGATATCAATAAAGAAAAACATTATTTAATGTTAGGAAACAATTGGATAAATCATGAATGTATCAATTTCAAAGAAATATAATGAAATATGCCTTAACAAATAAAAATATAAAATATATGAACACACACACACACACACATTAATTGAATAATGGAACATCATTTTAAAGATAACCTTTTTTACACAATAATTTAAAAGAAAACAAAATTTTGACAACATAGTTTATAAATCACCAATCCATACTCATTGATTTTTTTTGGTTTTTTGCCCTTAATAACATCCTTAGGGAAACATTTTTCTTCCCTTTTCTTTCATGCAAAAGTGAATTTTAAGAAGGGGTAACTAATCAATAACTCATCCCCAATGTTAAGGTCCATAATAGCCTCAACCATTATCAATCTATGAACCTATATTTCCATGTCTCCATATTTATCATTTATAACCTCAAAAAATTGACAATTCAATCTTACAATAGGGTCCCTTCCCTTAATACTATTTATAAATACTACAATATTTTTGTGTGTGTATGCACATCCATCTATAAACAGAAGGTTACCTCTATTAATTTATTTTCCACTTTCAAATTGGAGATTATTTGTATACATATTCAAATTTAGAGCATACACTGACATGCTAGGCTTATATTCTGCTAGCTTTCTCCATTCACCACTATAATATGATAAATGATAACATGACACTAATATCCTAGTGGTTTGTTGTGAATTGCTTCTATCTTTATATCCCACATGTACATTTTTGACATTAAAGAATCCTATATTCAATCCATGAGTATTGGAGGGTTTTATCATGTAGGTGTATCCCCAAAATTGAAACACTTCATACAATCTTGGTAGTTGTTGATACTTGGGCCAAACACAATATAGTCGACAATCAAATGTCTCTTTGTAAATTTATCTCAATCTCAAGGGAAACTAATCATCTCCATCTATTGTTGATTTCATGCTTGCATGAGGAGTGTTATTGTCTATCTATGCATTATGATTTGAACTTGATGCTGCATATGATGTGTTATTATTTTGCTGGTTATGGTATGTTGTTTTCCACACTATGTTAATGGTTATAATTTTTGCCACTTGTTGAGAGACATATAGTGTCTAAGGGGAGTGAATGAGGATTTTTTCATAGACTATGTTAGTGTAAGTCTTTTCTGCCTTCCACCAGTGATCAAATATACTTTTACCAAGTCTGTCAGGAGTCTCAAGATCAAAATTTATCATGTCACTAGGTTTACAGAGTAAAATTTGGTCACTGGCTAGTTGGTCTAGGAATGATTTTATTCTTTTGGGAAAATCACACATGTTGGTCACCTACCTCACTTAGATGAAGGTGTCATAATAAAAATAATCTTTTCATTATATCAGTCATTATCATCACCATTCCACTTAGTCTCATGTCTTCATTAAGTCATTAGGGTTTGAGGGTCCATCATCATCATATGTAAATCCAACATTAAATGAAACATTACAAGTAAACTCTTTAACATTAGCTTGATGAATTTTCACAAGTTCTTCATGATTTCAGTTTCAAAGGTTCCAAGAGAAGAAGTTCCAGTGTTCTAAAGGTAAAAATGCAACTCAGTTTTCAGCTCTCCAAAGGGACTCAGTCTTAAAGGTGAAAATTTAGTTTTTTAAAAGGTTTGTGGGGCCCATTTCTTTCCAAAAGGGAAACATGCTTTCCTATATAAGCCCAAAAATCCCCAAACTCACTTCATTTTCCTTCTATTTCCCTTTTTTTATCGATCTCTCTCCTACATTGGCAAGAAAAAATCGGGTTTTAAGGCAAAATTAGAAAAAAATTGAAGGTGTTGCACTTCTAGATACTGCGTTGCACTTCTAAGGTTGGTGCTATGCTTCCAGACACTGATATGCACTTGTGCCAAAGCAATGTGAAAACTTCTAGAAATCACCCAAATTCAAAATTGAAGCTTGAAATTTATTTCCTTGCTAATCTAGACTTCTCTACAAGTAAGTACATTACTTCACTTACCTTTTGCATTTAGCAAGATGGATTCAAGCACAAGATTTCTTCATCTAGGGTTTTTAGTGAAATTATCATGAAATGAGCTAGGGTTGATGATGGCTATTCTAGTTTTCATATGCTAAACATGTAAATATTTCATCCTACACCTATAAACATGTTTAAATTACATTTTGAACCACTGAACCAACCAAAAATCATCAAATTGCTTCACCAAAAACTAAACCCTAGCTCATTCCTAAGCAATTTAGACAATTTTCCATTTCTCACAAGCACTCCTTTCTTTCATTTCACCTCATTTGAGTTTCATGATTTTCTCACAGTCCATATCTATTTCCTATAATTTCTCTTACCATTTTTTCCACTCCACCTATCCATCATTTCATTTTTCATTCATCCCTCGCTATTTTTTCTCATTTTCCCGCTGCTAGGGTTTTTTTCATCATGGAAGGAGATTCTTCACCAGAGAGGAAAAAACACCATAAAGGAGGCAAAATTCTCAGATATGAACCTACCAACTACAATGAAATCAATACATCACCCTTCATCAAGAAATGTTTTGAAGATCTGGTCTAGAGCTTTGCAAAAGGGTGTGTGAAGTTGGTTTTCATGAACAATTGACAGATTGGACGACCACTCATTTGAAAGGGGAAAGTGCTATCATTTCTAGAGTTGAGTTCACATTTTTAGTGGTTGTTGTTTGACTTGCTACAAGATACTAGATCATGGAGAATATTGGTTTAAGGGCATGAATTTAGATCTTGAGCATTACAGGTCCTTCTTGAAAACACCATACAAGGAAACCCATAAACATATCATACCTTTTAGGTACCTGTTGGAGAAGTATGCTCCATTGATGAAAGTTTTCATGAATTCTTTCACATGTGAGGGGAGGTTTTCTAGATTGTGTGCCTATCACATCTAGATTCTAATGCACTTTACAACTCAGAAACCTCTCGAGAAGGTACAGGTGAAAAACAAAGAACACTATCCTAGTCTCTTTCATCATAGTTTGATAAAGACTATAGTTCTCCATCAACTTGCAGAGAAAAACATGACATGGGATTATTTATTGGAGAAAACCTTGAAATGGCATGAGTCTAATGTTTCAGTTCAGTTTCCAAACATGCCAACATAGAAAATGGAGGTCGGATCCTCAAGCAGATCAGTGGAGGTTCCTAAAGCACCTAGACTTGAGGTGACTAAGATGTACCAAAGAGGAAAAAGGCTTGTATTTACTTCTCATGGTGAGAAAGGGGCTAAGCTTTCTACATTAGCAACATAAGGGTCACTAGTACAGGATAAATATTTGATTAAGCATGAGTTTGAGTTGGTAGACTTGGAAATAGAAAATGAGCCCTCAAGCATGCAACAAACTATCAAATAAAAATACTCTCCGATCAGAGAACTCATGGACAACATGACAAAGGCAAGATTTGTCATCTCATTCCTAGAAAAAGGAAACAATTAGCTAAAGGCTAAACAAATTATCATGGAAAAAGAGCAGGCTAAACTGCTGCAACAAGCAGGCAAGGGAAAAGCAGTATTGGAGATCAATGAACTTAAAGAAACTAAATGACAAGGCAAGAAAAAAAGGCCAAGAACCAAAAGGCTCAAGAAGGCATTGAAAGAGGAGAAAAAACACATCTTGTTGGATGAAGAGCTAGAGTTGGAGGACATAATTTCCTTAGAGGTTAATGAGGACAGGGAGTATTGGTTAGATAAGTTAAATGACCACTTGGATAAGCTTTTGTACCAGGCCAATAGAGATAACCAGCTACTAAGGCACATGGCACATCACTACCAGACCATAAATATGATTTGTAACATCAAGGTCAAATAGCTGGAAAACAAGCTAAAGAAACCCTAAAGGATCAAAATGAGAAGGGTAACTTAGAGGTGCTTGTTGAAGGATCCATGAGGGCTTAACATGCCTCATTTTTTAGCTCTTGACCAATTTTGGAGAGATTCTCAGAATTTTTGGTTTTTTGGCTATTCTGGTGCCTAATTCAGAAATTTGGCCAATCACAGAAGCGCAATACCTTGGCGCTGCGCTTTTTCCTCAGGCATTGCACTGCGCTTTTTCCTCAGGCACTCAAATCACAAATGATTTGCAGTTTTGAAAATCCCATGGCATCCTATAAAAACCCATTTCATCATATTTTCTAGAGAGAGACCAAATTTTGAGAAAAAGAGGAAAAAGTGGTAAAAAAATAAGCATTTTGGCCCTCTTTTTGACAGGCACTACACTTGTGGAGTAACCTTCAGAGAATGGATTTTTGAATCCTTCCCATGGGTCATTTTCAAAAATTCAAGGTGTTCTGGAAACTAGACTGAAAATATAGTTGAAAGGCCTTTCATATATTCATTTGGACCTCATGAAGGCACGTTAAAGTGGGATCAAACTCGGCACTATGCTTTTGCAAATCTCTGTGTTTTTCATTTAAATTTCATTGTGTAAATTTCCTAGTTTTCAGTTTGACTTGGTCAAAGTCAAAATCTTGATGTAATTGAAGTTAGTTAGAGGTCATATGTGTAAGCATGAATAAATGGACATGATAGGTAGTTTTTGTGGTTTAATAGGCCTCATTAAAGAAGTAAAATCCAAATCAAAGTCTACAAGAAGTGTTTGTATTTGACCTTCTCACTCTCACATGTTGGTTGAGAGAATCTTGGAATCAGTTCCACCACCTAGGAATTCGACTCTTGAAGGCCGGGAAATGGTTCAATTGAGTCTATATGTACCATTTCTCATTTAGAGAGAAGGGTTGGACTTTTTTGGAGCAGGCTTGTATGCTTATGTTTTCTTCAACTAATACAGGATCAGTTGCAACTATATTTCAGGAACTCTAGTTCAGTGAGTCTATGGTGTTTGTTTCTTCTTTTTATCAGTTTTAATGGATAAATCATCGCTCTTTACATTCTTTATGTTCTTCCTATGAGTTTCTTTGCAGTTATATAAACAAGAATCTTGAAATTAAGCTCTGTTTATGTGGAATTCACAGTTGTGTTCCATTTCTTCTAAAGCTAATGAATTCATGCCTTCACATACTCATTAGACTCTTTTAAACTCAAAAATCTATTCTACATTGACAAACACTCAAATTTCACCATAACACACTGATATCTAGCTCCTATTATACTTGTTTTAGCATACTTGAAGCCTAGACCTAATTACTTGTTCTAAACCCTAGTCGAGCAAACTTAATTCACAAATACTCAAAACAAACTTGCATATCTAGCCTAAAACCTTGTTCTTACAGCTTTTCATTGACAAATACTTTTGATAGATTCCCTCTCCAGCTCAGTACGGCTAGCTACTAAGTTGAAAGTGGTTTGAGTTTACCTCTTTCAATATCCTCCTCAACCTAGGAAATTATAGGGGATAACAAACTAGTTGGTTGGTTTAGTTGGGGTCACCATCAATTCCAAAGGGGGAGATTGTTGGAATTATGGCTTAGTTGCTCAGTTGATATTGATGTAAATTTAATAGCATTAGTGTTGGAGGATGCCTTGGTGTTGGTTGGAATTGATGTGAACCTGGTGTATGCAATTGCTTATGCACATGGTGCATTGGTTGATTGATCTCTAGTATGTGTGTGTTTGGATGAGTTTCTACATGGTTGATTGATACAGGTATTGAGCTTATTCTAATGACATGGTACTTGTCTTGTGCATTGGTGGCATTATTTATCTTGGTGATAGCAGATGTTAGTGAAAATTGTTGGCTTGTGTGTGGATGCCTTGGAAGAATGTGGAGATGCTACACCAAGTTGATAGTATTGCATACTATCAAGAATATTTATGGTATGTGGTGTATGTATGGATGGGTTCAGCTTTTATGATTAGTTGCAGGGTCTGCCATTGATGGTTTCAAATGTTGGAGTAGTTGTGGTGAAGTTTGATGTCTTCAGTGTTGGAGCAGCTGACGGATGGGATTCAAGTCAACCTAGTTTGACTTATGATGATGATGGAGTTGCTACAGTTGATTTCACGAGTGTTTCATAGGCTATAGTGGATTCTTGAGGACTTAATAATGATAATAAACCAATGAAGCAAGTTTGAGCGGGATCTGATCAAAATAAATTTGTTTTTAGTCATCCCCTGCCATAGCCGCATGGAGCAAAGCTTGTGGGAGCAGCTGAAAATATCCAGTCGCTAGCATGTAGGAATTTGGGAGTGACTCGGAAGTTCCATTTGCAATGGAGCCTATGTTTTGGGTGTGACCGATGTTTTTCACAATAATTTCTTTGAATTTCTCGTACTCATCGGGGTTTGTTTGTTTTTCCATCTTGTCTTGTTCGAGAATCTTCGGTTAAAGGTTGGAAAATGGTTATTATGTTTCTAGAACATGGTTAAAAGAAAATATTCATTAGTAAATGAAGTTATTGGATTGATTGTGTCAAGAAGCAATGAACCAAACCACTTCCAACATATGAACAAAGCTCCATGACAAAATTGGAATAATTAGTTTAATCATTTCAGAAGATTAGAAATAGATGGAGATTATGATTCTATTTGGTTGGTTCACTTGAGAATAAAATGCGATGGTTGTGTGAGCTTGGAGAGTGTGAGTGAGAGAAGAGTGGTGGTTGCAAATTATGCAAAGATTTATGCAGAATATCTCCAGTGGATCACAGTAATAGAAAATGGCAACAAAATTATGTTTCATCCAAGACCATATGCAATAACATGGTAAAATAGTATGAAGGATTATAGATCATTTCCTTCATGCTTTATTATCATGTTTTCAACAGATTATATTTTATGTATGTTGCATTTATTGTTGATTGGATTGTTGCATAGATTGAGTAAGTTGTGAAGATTGGTTCTTAGTGAGTTTGATATATTGTATTGAGCCTATATTTCTAGAAATTGTTGTGTTGTTCTATTTGGGCAATCATTCATATTGAATCTAGTATGAAATATTATGAAATGAGGGCTAGATAGAAGAGTGGAGTGGGTGCTCCGACGAAGACAGTATAGAGAACAAATTTCTTCATAAGTCTAATTGGTGTTGGGAAAGGCTTGTTGATCATATGGGTGTCTTTAGATTCGTAGATGAGGATAATAGTTCTCTATGATAGTATCCATTTATACATTCTATATAGTTTAATTGCTTGGTGATTAATATAATTATTTGAGTAGTGCAACAACAATGAGGGTGGTTTTTTTCCTGGAGAAGGGTTTTCCACTAGAAAATATTGTGTTCTCTTGTGCATGCTTCCTTATGGTTCTCATTTTTTTTGTTATATGATTTAATCTACTAATGGGTTGATGAAGTTGTGTTGAAGTATTTGAAAAATATTTTAAAAGTTAATAAATACAGTAACTATTGATTCACTTCCCCTCTCAATAGTGAATACATTTCCAACACTTGCATCAAGACAACTCTCATAGCATACCCACTCACATTTGTCTCCACTTCAAAGGGGCGATGTAAGTTTAGTAATGCCAGAATTGGTGTTTGGCTAATCTTCTTCCTTAGCTCCTCGAAAGCCCTCTCCTGACATTTACCCACTGGAAACTCTTTCCACTTGTTGTTATGACATGGAGCAGTTTTTCTATCACTGAAAATGAGGCTATGAATTTCCTCATATATTGTGTTTCCCAAACGAAATTCATGACCTCAGAAACATTATTAGGCATTGAACATTTCATGATGGCCTACATCTTGGAAGGATCTTTATTCAATTCTTCCACTGATCAAATACCCCAAATACACCAAGGAATGTTGCACAAACTCACACTTCTTGAGATTCGCTAGCAACTAGCGATTCTTCAATGTTCCAGAACTTGTGTCAAATGTGAAATATGCTCCTCTTAGGTAGCACTATATACTAGTATATCATCCAAATAGATAATAACAAATGAATCTATAAAATGGCACAATACATTAATCATTAATCTCATAAATGTAGATGGTACATTATATAGGCCAAGTGGCATGAAGGTGGTCTTCCAGGTGTCTTCTTCTTTGACTCAAACCTGGTGATATGCAGACTCTAAGTCTAGCTTGGTGAAGTTATTTTCATATTGTGACTGATCTAGCAAATGATCTATCATGGGCAGGGGGTATTAGTTTTTTAGCATGATTTTGTTCAATGCCCTATAATCTATACATATCTACCAAGTCCCATCCTTCTTTAGCACAATGATGATGGGTGACCCACATGGTGATGTACTCAGTCGAATGACACCATGTTTCAACAGTTGTTGTAATTGTTTCGTCACCTCACTTTCTTCTATAATATACTACATATACAACCCAATAGTTGGCAATGGGGAGTCTTGCAGTAGTTGGATATCATTCTCCACTTCTCTCTTAAGTGGTAACCCTTTAGGTTCTCAAAAAACATTCTTGTATTCCTGTAACAAATCCTCCAATTGTTGTTTATGTTTCTTAATACACCCCTCCATGGATGCCTTGACTCTTATTGACTCCTCTTCAGACTGAATTTCTCTTAAAAATAATAAAACATACTTCTTGTTGGAACTGATAAATTTCTTGGCTTGGTTGTCTCATACCAGTGAAAATTTTTACTTGCCTTTGTGCATGTTGATGATGAACGATTTTCCATCCTTGACGAGTCAGTACTGGTTGGCTCTACTAATGTATATTGTAGCACACTTGTAAATGTATGGACTCCCAAACACAACTCCACATACATCAAGGGGGACCACATCAATATCTACTTCATCAATAAAATCAACAGTGATAATGAATCTAATGTTACACTGTTTTGTTACCTTCAACGCTGCATCCTTATTTACCCATCCTAGTGGATATGGGTTTGGATGATCATGAACTTCCAACTCCAACTTCTTAACCATATCTGCTGCAATAAGATTCATCTACAATCCTAACTCAAATATAACATCAATCTTTGTCTTCTTGACCTATATATTTATATGGAACTGTTTGGTCATTTCTTTATCTTCTTGTTGCTGAAGGCTAGTCAGATTCACCTCCTTTGGCACTAACATACATGCAATCTTCTCATCCATGTCAAAGATGATTTCAAATTGGTTGCTTGAATATGTGGTCATGATATTCTTATTATTTTTATCTTTATTCTTGTTCTTCGGGCTTAACTCTGGATGCAACTTCCAAAACTCATCCTCTGCATGGCCATCAATGTTGTAGTAGTTTATAGGATATTTTCACTGGTGTGTTGTGCTGTCATATTTTTATATTTCCCCCTTTTTTCTTCTTCTTCCCCTCCTTAGAAGCTTCATGTTGCTCGTTTTGTCTTCGATCCACTTGATTGCGCTCTTTTCAGGCCTATGTGCTCCAGGTATTATGCCTATACACAAGCATGGTCCACTGATTTGGGCTAGAACAAAAACAATTTCTCGTGTAGATGGCAATGTAGACCCCCCAAACACTTGAGGAGTACACCTGGGTTCTTTGGAGAGATATCCAAAATTATAGCCATATTTTAGAATTTTGTGGTGTACTCCTGCACACTTTGGTCTGACGTTTTCCTGAAGTAATGCCACTGGATCCACTAGTCCTCCATGTACCCAATGGGATAAAAATGTGACTTAATGAGGGTTTTGAAATCTTCCCACTTAGTCACTAGAGGTTCTCCCTTCAACCTTAGGGTTTCCACGTGGTTTCAATGCATGGCCCTCTAATTTCAGTCAAGTGAATGAGATATTTTGTCCTTCCTCAATCTGATGGACACTAAAATAAATTTCTAATTGCTACAACAAATGTTTCAGATTCAAAGCGTCAATCTCATCATGATATGGATTATATCAAATTTTGGTTCAATTTTAAACAGATAATGATCCACAATGTTATCACTTGGATTGAACCTCAAGCTGAAGGAGGGCAATGCCAGGGTAACCACAAACCATGCTTAGCCAAGTAGTTAGCCCTACTAGGCTGGGAGAGGGCTCTCTCCGTAAGGTTCCCAGCCAAGATGATTAGATAAGGAAAAGGATTTTAGGCTAGGTATAGTAGCACAAAGTTTTGATTGGATTTTGAAGGGGTTTTGCTGGATCAGGAGGAGCTGGATAGTTTAGGCCTAGGGAATTAGGTCAAAATGGTAGGGTGTTCAATGGGGCAAGGTAAGCATAAGTTTTAGCACTCCAGGGCTTGATGGGTGAGGGTGTTTTAAGACTAGTGAGAAGCTAGGAAGAGCATGTGATTATCATGGATCCTTCCTAAACTGTAGAAAGCATATAATGGTGAATATTTCCCCAAATTAGAGCAGTGATGTTATGGATTCTGCCTATCTATTGGGTCCCTATTACTATTGTAGTTATACCCATTATTAATAGTGTTGTGCCCCTATTGTCCCCATATTATTATTATTGTTCCCCATAGAATCCTTCTATTGTTATTTTTGTGGCTTTATATTATTATTGTTAGGTTGGTTGTGTTATATTGTGACTCCTTAGACTCCTATATATAGAAAGGAGGTTTTGTCATTTGAATCATCCAACAATTGTTCATTTATGTAATGTAAATGAGGTTGCCCCCTCGAAGAGGTTGAATTTTAAGGCGTTAATATATCTTTTCTATCTTTTTCTTGAGTTGGTTTCATAGCATATTGATTCTAAGAATATGATCCTCAGTGGTGCAAGTGAGTAAGAGCTCACTATGTATCAGCCCCGTGACCTCCATTCTTATTACAAGATATGAAGTCCAAAGGAGTACACGATCTAAAAAGTCTATGCAACTTGTCATTCTTAGTTTGTTACTAAGGATATTCTAAAGAAATGGTAGTAGGAGCCGAGAAAATTCTACCAAAATCCAGATGGAACTTATAGAACAAAGTCATTAAGAAAAGGCTATTAGTATTTGATAGCTATGTGTTGTAGGTTGTATGGGCATGAGAGCACAAAATTATTTCAATAAGGATGGGTTTATATGTCCCACCCATGTACTTCCAAGGGAAATAATTTCAATTGGTCAGATATATTAGCCCATCAATTACAACACAATGTTGAAAACGCGAAGAATGTTTCACAACGTGAGAAACCCAAGTTCTATATGTCCACATTCTTTCTTGATGGGATCTGTTCTCAGATTGAATTCCCAGGCTTAGAGTGGAAATGTACTAAGAAACAACCTATTGTCAACTCCTATTGTAAAATACTATTAGAGGTCAGCTATAGGGGAGCATATGATAAAATAGTTGAGAACTTCATCGCAGTGCTTTATCAAAACATATTTGAGATTGAGGCACCTTGCATGATGGATAGGGATAGAGAAGATGTTGTAGAAGTTGCAGATTGGTTTACATCTTCTCAGGGCATGTTCATTAGAGTCTTTGGAGCATACAAGCCTCCACATCTTATGCCAAAGTATGTGACCAATAAAGTAGTCATGCAAGAATTTGGTTACCATATATGCATAGGATTTCCACAGTAATTGTAGAGCTTGAAGAACTCCCCATGGCCTATCTTCCCTTAAGAATCTGAAGGCAACAGAAGAAGAGATTAGCGAGCTTAATTGCCTCACGTTCAGAAATATAATATTTCATCGATATGATCCTAGGGGAGTATACAACTACCATTGTGTAAATCTGAGGTACACCTCACCTTATGATTTTGTCTCCTGGGAAGATGAAGAGAAGGAAAAGAACTAGTATAATGATTCTAGAGCATTTTTACCAAGTGATGAAGCATACCCTTCTCATACAGTACTTGTGTCAGATATTGATCAAGAGGGGACCTAGTAGGAAGTGGTTTCTTAGGTTAGTGATGATCCAAAAAGAAAGCAGAGACATCATCTTGAAGAAGAGACTCAGTAAGAAATTCACGGTTTATCTGCACACCATGGACACAATAGTAGCAAAGAATAAAAAGGAAGGAATGGGAAGAAATAAGGAAATGGGAGCAGGAAGAAGAACGAAAACAAAAATAAGAGCAAGAAAAGAAGAAGTGAGAGGACATGTTGAGGAAGAAACAAGAATTGAAGCAGAGAAGAGAGGAGGAAGCCAAGAAGAAGCAATAGGAAGAAGCACTCAGAAAACAAAGGGAGGAACAGGAGCAACAAAGGCTACAAGTTGAAGAAGAAAATAGGAGGAAACATGAATATGAGTTGGAAATAAAGTTAGAGGAATATTTGGAGGCCCAAAATGTAGATGATGAACAAGAGGAGAACAACTAAGAAACATACATTGATCTGATCATAAAAACTCTAAACATTTGGCCCCAATCTCCTCTATCAAGTGGGCACCTTCCTTTTAGTGAGATAGGGATTCCTCCTCCATCTAATGAAATGGTTATTTATCTCTAACTTCATCTTTGATGAGTTTAAGAATAAGATCATACAATAAACAAGAAGGTAATTTCTAAATGACCGAGATCATTATGTTTCCATCAATACATAAAATATGATTGTGTCAAACATCAGGAGCAGACGCCTCAACAAAAGTAGCTTTTGTAGTAGCCACAAAAAAGAACACAAATTTCCTTATGAGAATAAGGAAGAATTGGAAAAGGACTTGGCTAGTGTAAAGCAGCAGATTGATCATCTCATCACCAAAAATCGAAGTATGTCTTCCACCAATGCTAGCAGAAACGGATTACAAGAAGCCATACCTGAAGAACTCAAGCCACGTGAGGACAGAATGAATAAAGTGTATGAAGAGATTATCACTTTACATAAGGAAGTGGAACCCTTGTA
Organism: Pinus taeda; assembly: GCA_000404065.3. Classification (NCBI taxonomy): domain Eukaryota; kingdom Viridiplantae; phylum Streptophyta; class Pinopsida; order Pinales; family Pinaceae; genus Pinus; species Pinus taeda. The sequence goes on along the minus strand of APFE030849015.1, from coordinate 21,865 downwards.
TGAGGTACCAAAGGATCGCAGGAGAATTTTAGAGTCTTTAAGAAAACTTATGCAACTATAGATGTGATCCAGTAATGGGGCACCAATTATTTGAATGTACCTACAACCTTGGTTAAGAAAAGAAAGCATGAAGCTGAATGGACAATGCATAGATAAGAATGTTTATATAGGTCTATGAGCAACTTAGAAAACATGTAACATACCAACACTATATCAACATCAGTTGTACAATGGATTGGAGGCCTTGGTGCGAGTACACAAAATACCTTTTGTTGATGCACTTGGGGAGATAAAAGGAAGGAATATTATCAAGTGGGAAATAGAGGAATTATTGAACCATATCAAACAAGCATCCATGCAAGATAACTTAGAAGCGACAAAAGATTTTGTTTTTCATATGTAGTTGAACTAGTCAAGTTACATATGAAGTTAGTCATGTTGTGGAATAGTGTACAACCATGCTCTAAACCTATTTATCTAGGCGTTTTGGAGGGAAAGATCATATATAATCCAGATCTACCACAAAAGGTCAGAAACGTAGCAGTAAAATATAAATCTTGATACTAATATATCACAACAGAGCTACATGTCATAGTCATTGAATTACAGTTTCCGAAAGCATGAATGAAATATGTTTATTTTATTTTATGGCTATTACCACAATAATTTTTTATTTGAAAATAATAAAATTGTAAAATGTGAGTGGAATTCCAAAAGTCACATGTGGAATGTGAAGGGTCACTAGAAAGTCCAAAAGTCATGGAGGAGCTCAAGAGTCACATGGGAGGTGAATAGTCACCCCATTTGTTATGAATAAGCCCTCATGCCTCAATTAATGGAATTTTAGCCTTGGCTTCCCTAACTTAGCATAGGAAAGAGAGAGATCACTCTTTTGAGGAGCAAGGTGTGGCTTCATGTTCCACTATTGGAACTAGTGAGGCATCTTTGTAATTGTATATCTTGGAACTTTCACTTAATATTTTGAAGTTCACAAAGCTGAGTGTACTTCCATGCATGTATCAGGAATGTTGTACAACTTTTCTTTTCATGTTTTTGGTATATATTTATGTTTATATGCACTAAAGAGAATGAACTATTTTGTTAGATTTAGTGTACATCTTAATTGAAATGTGTGCCTTGTATTCTTTCACGATCGTAGTTATTTTGAGAACTACTTTTCAAACTAACTGACGATTCTTTCTATGCATGTGTGTCTTTATTAGAGTAGTACTACTATTGTTCTTCTAAAGGCTCAATTTCTTTTATTTGTCCGTGAAAGTACTTTGTATACATTACAAGTGTTTGTTTCACAGAGCTAACACCACTTGATTGTCACAAAAGTTGTGTAGATGCTCCCTTATGTTGTTATTTGCATCCAAGGAAAATCTCTAAGTTTCTTATAATGGTAGTCAGGCTGATTTCCCAGATGGGGCTCCTATCCCAAATAGTGTGAGGTCTAATTGGGAATTCATACCGAGGAGACCCCCTCATGTTGGAAATTTCCAACACTGTCAACAGGCTATCTTCTATATCATTCAATAGAGATACAATATATAAATCTCTTGACTTGACTAGATCTCAAGTGCTTGCAGGTCTCCTCATGCCACCATCAATCTAGGTTACATCAGACCCTAGGGGATAAATCACCTATCTTTTCACCCACCCATGAATTAGAAACCCCTAACTCCCAAATGATGGAACATAGTGTTACAAGGGTCTCTTCCACTAACAAATGTTCTTTGAGTAATTTGACCCACATTAGCTAACCCTATAGTGGATAGTTTGAGTAATTCACATTTTCTTCCTCCATCTCCAAATGTGACCTTAGCTTATTATAATTGTGTACATGGAATCCAAAAACTCCTAAAGCTCAATCCTAGTCCTAGATCAACTAGAATTGTGTTTCTTGACCTATTACGATAACTCAAATTACAAAAGATTGAAAACTTATTCATATAACTTAATATAAATTCAATCTTCCAACTCAACTCCTTAAACCCATACAACTAACTTAATATACCCTACTATATAACTCATGACTTAATATTAA
>APFE030849015.1:2075-12506 GCA_000404065.3 Pinus taeda | reverse complement strand
TAAATATATCATTCTAAAATATTTTTCTAATAAATAATATTTCTTTAGTCAAAATTAGTCGTTACATTCTAATTGTTAGAATGAATTGTCTCAACATGTTGCTCTCTTTATTTAATCTGATGCCAAGATCTATTCTCAATCTTGTCCTGATGATGAACTACACTAGATGGTTCGAAACACATTGACAATACACTTCCAATGTGATTTCTACTGAAAGATTTCCCATTATTCATGATATGGATCTCAGAAGCCTAAATTCAGATAATTAATCAAAGTTGCGGCCAACAAAGAACCTCTACAATTAAAGAAAACAACTAACGCAATTTTGGAATATCTAAAGGGAACAACTAATTTTCACATTAGCTTTAGTATGTGCACTTGTAATGAATAACTTCAACAACTTTTACGGTTTTACATTGTTGATTTGTGAAGGCAATGTTGACAAATAGGAAGCCCATCACAAGTTATTTCTTTACTTTTTGCAATAAAGTTGTGTTATGGTGTGGCAAGAGAAACTTTAATGTTGCTTTGTCCTTACATAAACATAGTTGCTTACTTTTGACAATAAAGTTGTGCAATGGTGTAACGAGAGAAATTCTATCACTACTTTGTGAAGCACATAAGCATAACATAGTTATCTTAGTTGCACAAGCAAAGAAAAATTATTTTAACTGAAAAGGCTGCTATCAAATGTTGGAGAAAGACCAACATATCCTATGATGTTATGAAATGATAATGAAAGCTTCATTTCTCCCACAAAGAATGTGAGATTTTGTGGGAAAAGAAAACACATATATATGCAACATCATTTGTGAAAAGAGTTAGAGCTTATGTTTTGCAATTCAAAAAAACAAAGTAACAAATATCTTTACTAACACTAGACCTTCTTCTAGCTTGTATTTATATATAATAAATTGAATGTGTCATCTTTGATATTTTGTCATAAAACAAGCTAAGCGAGAGTTTTATAGATCCAACCAAAAAAATTGTATGAATAGTTAGAATGAGGATAGGTATATAGTACAATGACATTTATTAGTCATAATGTTTATAATAAAGATGTAATTGAATTCTCTCAATTGAAAGAGGGTCAATGTTAAGGTAGATATTAAACTTAAGTAATATATTCAACAAATATGCTATTAATAAAAGTTTTAATTCTTTCATTTGCCAACAAATTTGATACAAGCTTTGTTTTAAGAGCACATGATAAAAACTCATTTTAAATACAAAGGTAAAAAAATTTACAATTTCAACCTACATTTACATTTTGTATTATTTTGCATCGCAATCTAGCATAAAATATTAGAAATCAATGTAAAAATTGACAATTAAATTCCATTTTCTCTATATATCCTTCAATGTTGTTTTAAACGAGATCAATAATAACAAAACTAAAATTTGATTAATAGAGATTTAACTTAAATTCCATTTTCTTTATATATGCTTCATAATTGAGATTAATAATAACAAAACTGAAAATTGATTAATAAACATTTGACTTAAATTTCATTTGCTCTATATATCCTTCATAAATGTTTTAGACAGAGATCAATAATAACAGAACTGAAAATTAATTAATAAATGTTTGACTTAAGGTCCAAGGATCTAATCTTGCTCATTTCTCTTTCCTAAATTCAAAGGAATATATGTCATTTCAATAATGTCATTTATGATATAAGAGGCCTCATTTAATTAGATGGAGTAGATGTCAACAATATCCACACATTATGTAGGGATGATATATTTAATTAGATAAAATAGATGTCAACAACATCCACACATCATTTAAGGGAGAATATGTTTTGGACCTTTGGTAAGCTTTTATATTATATATAAATATTTCTCATTTTTTCAAATTAAGATTTTTTATTTATTTTAAAAAAAATGCTTTCAATTTATATTTAAAAAAAACAGTAAAAAGACAAATTTTAACCACACAACTAAATTGATAAATAAGAAAACAGAATAAGATGCATTCTAAACATAAAGTTTAATTAACCTAACATTTAAAGTGGGCACAAGTTTTCCTTATATCAACTAGGTTGATGATAATAAAACAGAATAAAATGCAAGTTAAAGTTTAAACCTGAAGTTTAATTAACCTAACATGCAAAGTGGCATTGGAATGCATCTAGTTAGTGCTGAAGTATCAATCTAGCTCAAGTACGATCTTTCAGTCAAGACCTAGCACAAAGTTCAGTTAAGTGACCTCACCTTGGCTATCTTAGGAAAATGACCTTCTAACTAGTGCACATTTTCGTTATATTGTCAACTAAATAGAAAATTGGGTTGAATTAAAGGTTAAGATAGTTTGTTACTATTATTGGAACTTACTATTATTTCTGGTCTTTTAATGGAATCCAACGTTAATGTTTATGCATTACTCTCCATTCTAGTAAAATAATTTAGCCATTATAGACATTAGGCCTAGTAGATAATTTAGTCATCATAGACATTAGGACTTGTTATATTTTGGATTGTTTAAAAAATCAGGCTTCTTCCCTAAGATTTCTTAGATCAAATCAATATACAAATTGCATTTCAAATAAATACAAAATTCATTTTGCAATCCTCTATTAAATAATCAGTGCTCCATGTACGATGTAGATCCAGATTAACTTATCAAGGAGATCCATTAAGAAACTCCTTATTTTACTCGTTAGAACATTTACAACTATAATCTCATATCCATGTATGTACCTATTTGGTTTAATCTTTAAATATGTCAAAATCAGATTGCATGTTAGAATATGAAAAACACAATTCCTTTAAAGTCCCTGAGTCAAGAACACTTGAAATAGCAGGTATCAACCATGTACTAGTTTATTACTTCACCATATTACATACACTATGTTCAAATAGCACCCACTTAACTAAGTATCAACTATGTAATAGTTTATCAATTCATCTTATTGCATACATTATATTCAAATAGGATCCCCTTAATTATATTTCTATGCTAAGTTGGAATATAGGTATGAGACTTTGCTTCTATGTTACTGTATTACCTTTGGTACCCAAATCAGCAGCTGCTTTGGCTGCCTTGTCCAGAGCTCCAGAAACCATCGAGGCTCCTGAAGCAAAATAACTACTGTTGACAGCTGCTGTTCCTGCACTACATGCTGCTTGCCCAGTGACAGTCAAGGCTGCTAGTGTTTTCTCCCCAACGAACTTGCCCCAAGATGTCAGGTTGGTTGCAGCAGTATCTGTGACTTGATACTTTTTGTCTAACTCATTGGCTTTGCATAGTGTATCCTTTCCTTTCACTCCAACGAACTTTCCCAAAGATGTCAGGTTGGCTGCAGCAGTATTTATGATTTGATACTTCTTGTCTAACTCATTGGCTTTGCTTAATGTGTCCTTTCCTAAAGTATATCCTTTCGAAAGCATTGTTGTAACCACATTTACTGCTTGGCCAGCAGATGGGATAAAACTGCTAACCTGTAAATATAGTGCCATGTTAATTGCGATGTTAATCACTTCTGAAGGACATGAAACTACTCAGCAATAACACTAACACTGCTGTGAATAACTTAATACCCCAAGAACATTATTTTGACTAAGAACTTGAGATAAACACTTACAACACTAAAGACTGGCTTGCTATTTTTTTTATCTAACATAACTTTCCCTTCTTATCCTCTCATTAGTAGTGGTGAGGAAGGTGACCTTTTGAAGCTACTTGCATTTTATATAACAGGTGTCCGTTTAAATCCAAGACTAGGGTCTTCCTTCTATGCAATTTGGCTATTTAGAGGCTCAGTTTTCTACTGCAAGATCAAATTTAAGTCTCTTCCTTTTACAAAACAGTGAAAACAAATAGAGCTAACTATGATATAAAATCTGTTTTACATATATTGTCCTTGTAAAGTATTGGTTTTCATTTGAAGGCTCAATATCCACAAGGTACAACTCTTTGGTGCCAAGGAAAATGTCCTTTGAAGTAACCTAAAGGATCCAGTCTTGATCCTTGAAGCGTTCAATAAATTAATTCAGTCTACCCATCAATGACACCCATCTAACGAAACCCTCAAAAACAAAATTAAAGGATCACAGACATGTAAATGCATACAGAGACTATAAAAAAGGACGATATAATAAATTTGATCTAGGAATGATGATGGCAGGGCAGGCAGGTCCCGGTGTAGTATTCGGGGGATTTTGCACTAATAGAAATTAAGTAAATGACATTACTCCTTGTGTGTTTCCCTCTTCTGGGCCTTTCATCATTTGCTTCTTCCAACGATTAATTGCCTCCTCTGATCCTCCCCAGGGCACTATACATATTTTCTGATCTATGATTGTGGCTCCCTGTTCAAGAATCCAAAAACAGCAAAACCCCATCATTTCTTTTAATCACTTTGTCAGATGCAAGATAACAGCTTAATCTACAAAAGAAAAAACTAAATCAGAATAACATTGTTGTTTGAGCTTTCTGAAAATAAACTGTTTAACAATATGACTTAAATAAATTATAAAACTATATCAGAATAACATTGTTGTTTGAGTTTTCTGAAAGTAAACTGTTTAACAATATGATCTATTGTAAAAACCTACACATGCAGATCAGAAAAACATGCTACATGTTGTGAATATGATCCTCCCTAACCTTATGTCTTGAATTCCACCTCCTTATCACAAACCAAGGTATTATGCAAGGCCTCAATCCACATGTAACCAATACTCACAACAGACAGGAATATATCCTTTAAACCTTATTATTACCCAACAGTGAAAGATTAGAAAAAAAACATACTTACATTGAGAAGGACAGCAGTTTCTAAAGCATAGGGCTCCTTGAAAGTCACAAAAGCAACTTGTGCCCACTGTCCAACCCTGCCACCACCAACAAAAAAACAGAAACGATAATGTTAGGGGTTTTGGGGCCAGTTTTACAGACCTTAACCATGTATATCAAACCAAAATCTTTTAAGATTGACTTAATTCTATGCAAATCAGTATTCTCCAGCTATACCACCAATTGAACACCATCAGGGCTACTAACTGGCTTAGATTTTCATTTCCTGTCCTACTCTTGTAAAGCCTTACTACATTCACCACTTTTTCCCTAAACCACTGCTCTTATTTGAGAGCTCTCAGCTCTTGCATATGAAAAATTCAACTGTTGAATTTTTTCTATATCAGTAAGAACATTATTATGATTCCACTGTAAAACAGAGCAGTGCTCTCCAACTCTGATAAATCCCATGTTGACAATTCACAAACTGGGTAGTTACAGAAAAATTTCAACTGTTGAACTTCTTTCTAGATCAGTAAGAACATTATTATGATTCCACTGTAAAACAGAACAGTGCTCTCCAACTCTGATAAATCTCATGTTGACAATTCATTCACAAACTGGGTAGTTACAGAAATAGAAAATAAGCACTTCTATATAAAATTCAAGCAAGGAATTCAGCACGCACCTTTCTAATTTTACTTTTTTTACCGTGCCAGAGTATGAGAAAAACTGCTTAACATCCTTGGCAGTTACTTTGGGAGACAAATTACAGACCTGTACTGTGTAATCTTCCATTATGGCAATGGTCAACCCTTGGAAAACTGTTATGCTATGATGCACACTTTTCTTCTTACAATTGTGGGTGAAAACCAAACACTGATATGATATAAATACTGTCAGAAATATTCAGTTAGAAAGTTTAAGTAAAATTCTCTAATTATTACTTGATTTTTTTCAATTATGAACGAATCTGGTTGGCCATCTCTGCAATTTTTTTTTTCTTAAATGTATATCGTGCCATTGACACATGAAAATTGAAGCAGCTTCTATCAATTGGAATCCTACTTTTTAACTTTGTATTTCAGTGTGGTCATGTTGATTGTCAAATCACTTCCCCATGCAAATTCGACCACTACTTTCCAGAGGTATAAAAATTAAACTAAGAAACCATAGAATCTCTTTACAAAGAAGGTGAAATAAGGTCGGTGTCTTTTTCAAATCCATGGCATTTGAATAAACCCTTTATATTTGTATATAGCCCTTTATTGAGAAATGGGCCCATGGTTGAAATGTGGCTCTTAACAATCCTCTTTTTTATAAATTTATCAGAGAATAGCTGATTTTTCCTGAAGCAGTTGTCATAAAACACACTGAAACTCTGGTTGGAATTGACTTCATAAGCTCACTTGTCTATTAAATGCAATATTAGGGTACATTATTTCCTTGAAAAAGGATGGGAATCACTTCTGTCTCAAGCAATGATTTTAGGTTCAGCATCTAAGTTATAATTTGTAAGTGCCAGAAAACGGTAAGGAAATCACTTACACGCTCTGGAAGAATCAATAAGTTTAGACCTTTTATGAATTTTGGTTTCAATTATTAAGCATTAAAAATGTACCTTATGCATCCTGGTCAAAAGATAGGAATCACTTTTTTCATGAAAAGTAACCAGTAATAATTAATATAATTATTTAGAAATTATATATATATATATAGATATATATATGTGGAGTTGATTTTAAAGCTTTTGATATGATTTTAAAAATATTTTTTAGTTTAAAAGTTTAAGGAAAATTTGAAATATTAATGTTCAAAGTATTATAGTAATATATTTTATGTGCAAATATATTATGCGGGGGAGTTGAATCAATATTTATATTAAGCTAAATATTTATGGGAATTGAATTTAAGTGAAGATGATAACAATTATTAGTAACATACTTGTTGTCAACTACTTAAAATAAATAAATGTAATTTATAACTTATTTACAAGATAAAAATAAATTCTAATAAACTTCACAATAAAAAAACAACATTGTACAAAACCTAAAACGTCTTGCCAAAAAACAATCTGTATAAATTAGCAGATGAATTAAATAGAAGATGAAAAGTATATTTCTTAACCTGTCTAGATTGAAAATACATTAAATATAACTTTTAAAACATTAAAAATAAAATTGATCTCCATAACATATTATTGTAATAATAATAAAAAAAATAAATTTAAATGTCATTTTAAAATTATTAGAACATTAAAAAATAATTTAATTTTACATGTCCAATAAATCAAAATAGATATCACTAAATAATAATCCATATCACCATTTTCAATTTTCATATTAATCATTTATCAATTATATTAATATAATCATATGATGTATCAGCATCTTTCTTATACATGAAACCCACAAACTCTAACATTTATTATTATAATTGAGCCGAGAGGCTCATTCTACAGCCCAGTATGATGTGTAACCCTATCTCCCTGTCATCAAAGTTGAAATTTTGCTCATGTCAGCCCCCCTCCAAAAAAAAAGTATACAAAACATTTAAATAATGTCACCTCATAAAAAAAATTGCACATGAGGAAATTGGATCCCTTTGGACTCATGTTAGATCGGTATTTAAGATGGATCTATGTTGGTTCTTAATATAACCTTTACCCTATAGTGAGGTATTTCCTTAATAGGAGTTGTATGTATTAATATTATGATGTTAATGAGGATGAAATACCATTAACATTGAATATGGTTTATTACTCATGATTCTTTAGAATTGTACTATGATTGAAAAACATTAGGAAAAATGTTCCAATATCACCATAGTTTTATTGAGTTAAAAGGTGAAGAAGATTGGTAGTGTGAATAATATTTTGAAATATAGATTTAATATGAATATAAGTTGGACAATTGAAGAGAAATTGACTTTTGTTTTCACCCGTCTTAGTGTCACAAATGTGACATGCTCTTTCATGCCATAGTATTTTGGTAATTGACCAACACCCAATTTTACTTTGGAACTCATGCTGATTTGTTTTTATTTCAACATTTTTTATTTTCTTCTTTACACTAGCAAAGATATAGATATACTTTTGATTTCCCATGTTTGGATTGATCACCTTTTTATAATATCTTGGTTTCCTTTTTTCCCTCTAACCTTTTATCACCCTAACATTTCTCCTTAAATTTTGATGTAATAATATATTTACTATTATCCTTATTTTGCAAAATGATCTCATCATTTAACCTTCAATGGTCTAGCCAAGACTCATAAATTATGTCATCATTGCTAGAGACAAATGTGGTTTTGGCTAGAGTTAGAAACAATTTTAAGAAACCTCTTGTCTTACACATAGTTTAATCTCTTCATATACATAAGATACCTAGCAATAACCATGCTTTCAATTGGGGAAATACTTGCTTTGATGAAGAGGATATGGTAGGGTGTATTTCCTTCAATCTTGAGATTATATTTTATAAAGTGCATTTGAATATATTCTACCTTTCTCCATGACTCTCTAAAGATATTGCATCCCCAAACTTCATATCCATACAAATTAATAGGGGTGATGAGAGTCTCGTAAAGCATATTTTGTTATCCCATATCCAAAGATTGGTTGATTTACAATTGTTCGTAAGTCCATAATAATTGTTCCATTCTACATGGAGTTGAGGGGGTTATGGGCAAGGTTGCTAATCCTAGCCATCCTCATCCTTAGTTTTGTGCCTCCCCTTGTTCGGTATTGTGACTTCTTTTTTCGCTGGTGACACTGGTGGCGTGGTTTTGTGGGTGTTCCTCCGGAGGTGTGCAGTGCATGTTGGGTCCCCATTTAGGTGGTTTCTTTCCAAGGCCAATCTTTTCATGGTCTTTGTTGCTCGTTTCTTGCTATCTTTAGTTCACACTGTTCACACTCCTAGTGTTGTCAGCGTGATAGTATGTCGTGAGCTACCTTGGGCCCTATGGCCTTATTCCTTTATTGGGCAAAGGCCTTTTCCACTGCTGGTGCGGGGTTCTTATGCTTTGGGGCAATCTTGGGCTTCAAGGACGTCATGGGGCCATGTTTTGTCATTGTGGGTGGGCTTCTAGGCCATTTTTTTGGTGGATTCTCCTAACTCTGATGTCGTCATGTCATTGTTTGTTGCTGGGTGTTGTCAGGTCACTTTGGGAGTGGCTCCATTGCCATTTGTGTTGTGGAGATGGGAATTGAGGGGGCGAGGTCGAAGTGGCTCCCTTATTGCTTTGGTCCTAGCTTCATGCCTCTTTTCTCTTATTTTGTGGTAGATCTTGTAGTTGTTGTGTTTCTTCCACAATTTCTATGGGATTTTCAGGGCTATCTGGGCAGCTTGTGCCTAGGTTTTGTTTAATGTGTTGCTAGCCTTCTTTGTTGGCTTCTCAGTTTTTTTTGTTACATCATGAGGTTTTTTTCCTGGTTAGCCTTTTGGCTGATGTAGTTGTAATGCCCTATGCATCTACAAAAATATAATTTTGTCTTTGAATAAAATTACAATTTTTTCTATGGAAAAACAAAAATGTTCCATTCTACATGTATCCTTTACTCAATGTTATAATTCCAATTGAGCTTCCGATGGATATCGATTCCAAAATATTTGTATGAAAGAATTTCCTCAAAATATTATTCTCATATATTAATTATATACTCATTAATATTATTATGTTTTTTAATTTTTAGTTTATATATTAACATAAAAATAGGATAAATTAAAAGCAATAAATTTAATTTTAGAGTTTTGACAAATTAAATCTAATTTAACTATGTGTTTAGTTTGGGTGGATAATAGGTTGGAGAAGTTATTATTTTTTCACCTATAATCAAATCCCCCTTTTGGCATGATTACTCTCCTTAGTCCATTGAGGCTCTCAAGCTGCTACGTAAGGTACTAACACTTGTTTAGATGTTTTGGGGTGATATGAACTTTAAATATAAAAAGTAACTTAACTTGATGAATCATTTGTCCAAGACATGTTACTAAACAATAAACCAAAAGACATAGGTTTAAATCTAGTTATTAGTTATTGTCATGGCTAGTAATTGAACCACCCTCCATCTAAATATTATGAAGGAGAGAGAATTTTTAAAAGATTTCAAAAATAATATTTGTTGACATTCATCATCATCATAAAATTTAACCCTTAAGTTGTGAGTTTGAGTTTGGATGTCCACAATCCACCCTTATGCATTGGTGAGATTAAAGGCTTTATCATTGTGGCAAAGAAAGGACGAGAAGGTCGGGAGAGATTTACAGCATCAAGGCCTCAACAAGGGTTGTAATCCTTCTTTGTTGTTATTAATACAAAATGCATTTTTTCCCATGCATTATGTCTTTGATTATACATGTGTAGGATAAGGTTCCTTGATCTCTTATTTAGAGTTGTTTGAATATGTTGTGTTATATATCTCTGTCTCTTTGGTTGTCTTCGCTAATTTGCAAGTTCTACTTTCAGGACTTAAAGTTGGAACTGGAGTGAACCGATCAAGAGAAGAAGAAGGCTCATGAACATCAAGTAAATTTTATTCTTATATTTCAAGTATCTCTAGGGAAAGATAATGTAGTTTGTTCAGTTTTTTCTAGGTTAAGCCACTAAACATAAGGAGATCGCTTATGTCAACAAAAGAGATTTGTCTAGAAAACAATTATTATTATTATTAAATAATTAACTCTTATCTT
>APFE030849014.1:0-22459 GCA_000404065.3 Pinus taeda | reverse complement strand
ATAGTAAGTTGTGCTACAATTAAGGAAACTAAAAATGCTGAGAAAGACAATGGTGGGGGTCCAGGTGGACTTGGCAGGTGGCCACCAATATCCACCTGGATCATGCTTGTACTATGACAGTGATAGTGAAGTGCCAGTGACAGGATTCTATGTGATTTGGTGACAGTATTCTCCTTGTATAAACAATAATAACAACAAGAGAAGCAAATTTTGAGTAGAAGTGTAGTGGAAGTACCAACAACAAAGGTAGTGGATGTAGTGGTGGATGGTAGTAGCAATAGTGGTGGTAGCAACAATAATGGTGAATGGTAGTAGTGTTGGTAGTAGCAGTAGTGAGGACAACAACAGAGACTTGGTGTTTATCCCTGGTACGAGAGCCCTACTATTCACAAAGAATTTGCTTCCTTCCATCATCACTAGTTAAACCCCTTAGGGAGTCTTGCGCTTCCTTCCAAACTTGTCTGGTAAATGTTGTATGTCCATCAAACATAACACAAAACTTGGTTCAGATGAGTTATTTTGTGTACTATATTTTCATATGATGTCGCTTTATGTTCTGATATGATGCTCGGAATGTTTTGAAGTAGTAAACTAACCAATTGTGTGAAACATTAAGGAAATACTGAATTTCCATGTTAAGCAGACACATGGAATGGAAAACAGATAAGATAATCGTGACATTGCATTTATTCACTAATATTTACATATTTATACATTTCCCTGTGACCAATGGTCTCTTGGACTCCAGTGACTATTCATATTCCACACCAACCTTGTTGGCTTGTATGGGCCTCACCCAGGTTTAGAGGTGATTTAGCCAAGCAAATCCCGGTACTACTAGCCCTTTTGGCAACAGTGTGCGGAGCGCAGACTAAGGTCTCACCCGAAGTAGTATGGAAGGGTGCTAGAACCAAGTTTCCACACCCTGGGGATGTCTGATGGGCTTCTAGAGGTTCGCGGTCCGACCCATTGCTACACGTACTTTCTATTCCTTCGCATCCGGTGCTGCTATTTCCACGCAACCCTACTTAGGGTGCGACTCATATAATACCCCGGTTCTGTGCTAATTAACCAATTACTTGTCTTGTGTATGTAATATTAATGGTTATTACAACATATTCAACAATCACAACAATGCGCGAGATACATAAACCAATATAAACATAAAGAAGAAAATGCACAACAAATACACAGAAATAAGAATCAACTTCTCTTTATTAATCTTCAACCCTGATTACAGACTCGACACTACTTAGCTGCAAGGGTCCGCGCACTTAGCTGTGGACTCTACTAGGCCTCTGCGTACTCAGCTATAGAGCCTCTTCCTATTACTACGACCCAATACACTTAGAATCCTACTCTAAGCTCGAACCATTCCTTCGCTTTACAACCTAGAGCCTCACTCAATTTATACAATCCCATGGTCCATGGACCATGGGTAGGATGACATGACTTTTCATTACATTATATTACTTTAGGGTGGACAGCCCTATGACTTAACCTCTACTTCGCGCTCCGCGCTCGCAATTCATAGAGTCTTACAAAACCTTTGACCAAAACTTGGGCTTTGAGCCCCAAAACATGCAATGGGGGGGATTCCATGCCCAACAGGCCCCCAACACAATCATCGTGACTTGTCCTGAGTGACTCTGCTGGTGCGGCGATATTGGCATTGAGCCCCTCGAACTGTTCCCGTACTGCCCGGAGGTCTGCGACTCACTATTCTACGATTTGTTGGACCTGCTTCATGAGTTCCTCCAATGCTTCGTTGTCAGGATCTGCTATCTGCCTTAGCGCATATATCTCCTGCATTTGTGTGAGCTTCCCCTCAATCTTAGCCATAACGGTGAAGGCCTCATCAATCCAAGGCTGGACGTGTGCTTTGAGAAGTGCCTCTTTCTGTCTTGCAGCATCCACCTGTTCCTTCAATGCCCTCGCTTGCTATATCTTTTCCAGCCGTTGGGTGAGGACGACTAGCTGTGTAGTTCCCCTTATATTGTCATACTGCTCCTTCAGTTCATGTGCCTCTGTTTCCAGGCGCTGTATGTTGGGGTCCTCCTACAAGGATGTGAGGATATCAAAAGCTTGATCCAACATACCGGTACAGTCTTGCACTACCCGTCCAATTTCTTCCAAGCCTATTTGAATCATGCTAATGAATTGTTCTTTAACTTCTGGAGGATTGGAAGGCTACACCTTCATTCGCAGCTCAGCAATCTAGAGGTCCAGCTCCAGCTATACTCGCATTGTTTCCTCTCGTGTGCTTCGGACTCCACTTGTCAGACAGTGGATCTGCATCTTTGTGGGTAGGTCTGCGGCGATGGTCAATTCTGGAACACGTCGGCATGCTTCATCAATGGTTTGTGTGATCTGTTGATTCTGTGACACCAGCTCGTCACGCTGCAGGCTTGTAGGTTTTAACCTCGTACAGAAATTACCTGCATACGAATTCTAAATCACATGAAAAATAAAAATGCGAGAGCATAACACATAAAACACATATACACAGATATTTCTCACTGGATCCCAAAAACCGGGACTACCAGCTTGATTTTTCATTATATTCCTTTCAATGTTACAATACATATTTATACATGCCGAAGCATCCAATACCATGGACAGAAAACCATCGCGTCCAAAACCATGGACCGAAAACCATCGCGTCCAAAAAACATGTGCGAAAATCATGCACAAAACCATAGGTGGGTCCGCCCAACCTAACATAGGGTCCAAAACCAAAATTTTCTGGGGCGCTGCCCCGGACCCCTTAAAGTGGGGTTACGGGTACCCCTCAAACCCCCTGTTAACTATGTGGAAAGAATATAACACAACCCAACAAGGCTAAGCTGTTTGATTTTGGTCTTCTGCTCACTCAATACTTGGATCGTGCAACCCTCCTTGGTAGGTAGATCTACTGTTATGTCATCCTACAGCTGGTACAGGGTGTCTCGTGGAAGGGCAGCCAAATTTAGGTCAGGTCCCTTGATCTTGCCCACCACGGCTCTATCCTCCTCACTCTCTGCTGTTAGCACTCCTTCCAGTAGCACTATGGTGTTAGCCATCTTTGCACGTAGCAGTTGCTCCACTGTTGATGTACCTGTGGCACCATAGGCAGCTACTGTTCCTTCTTGTGGGGACCGCACCTGAAGTTCCTATAACTACGCCCTTAGGGCCCCCAACACAATATGTTTCTCTGTCATGGCTTCCTAGAGCACTTCCCTGGTGACCTTTTAAACTGTGTCACCGATGTCGTAGATGTCACCTTCGGTCAGTGTAATCGGTTTGATGTCCAGTTTGGATGCCTTAACTTTTTTCCGTGGACCTGATCTCTCTGTGACGTGAATCCATTTCAGCTGGGTGGACGTTGTGCTTGGGTCCACGCCTTCTGTTGTGTCTTCTCCTTGTCCTGTAGACAAGTTCTGGCCCCCTTCCTCCTGCGTCATAGTGGCCCCTGTTGCCTGTGCTGCTACTACTTTTTCAGCGGTCTTTTCCTACTCTGCGGCTGCTTTCACTGCCTCGCGGACAACCCTTACCTCTGAGGCCACTTGTTCATTGCATTTTTGCTGGGCCAACTAGGTGATATGAAACTTGGTTGTAGCCTTCTGCTTTTGTGCTGATGTTCTATCCTTCTTCGCTAGATTCAAGGCATGCCACTTGGGAGGCCATGATTCCAGTACTAAGAAGATCGCATCATCAATGGCAATGAAGGGGAGCTTGGTCCATGTCTGCATTGGATATTTACGCGCTTTGATATACACATTATGCATATCTGCCTTGAAGTCTGCAGACTATTGTACACTGTGGGGGACAGGCACGGCCGCCTATTGATCCACATCCGGACGCTCGCCTGCATAAGCACCCAGAAGATCTTTGTTTCGCAGATCTGCATGGTGTCTTTCATAGCCCAGAGTGACACATACTTTGCGGCCTTTGGTAAGTCCTGTTCAATATTAGGGAACTGACTGTCCTCAGGCAGTTCCCCTGTTACCAGCAAAATCGACAAGAGAAACCACGCGTAGTGGAAGGTCTTTCCCTCCTCCTAGGCTTCTTTGCAGTTAGTTAGGAACTCCTCATAGAGGAACTTGGCCTAATTGAATTGGACCCCCTCTGCGTATTGTTCTGCCAGTGCAACTACCGGTGCTAGTACCTCATCTCCATGGCATTTTTGCATTACCTTCCTGGCCAGGAGTTGGGTGGCTACGCGCACCCCTTTTTCTTTAATGTTGCTAATTGCGTAACCCCTCTTTTTCTTTTCTGGTTTGTATTTCTTCTTCATGGCCTCTGCGAGTGCCAAACCTCTGCTTTTTCCGGCTATCTTCATGGGGTCCTTTCCCTTATAGGGGAGCCAAGAAATCCTATGGATAAGATCCACCATGATGGGAATAGGCTCCTCCGACCATAAGTACCCATCGTGCACCAGGCAAAGCAGCTGCCTGATGACGAAAATTGTGATAGGTGCACGGTGAAAGTGCAGAATCCATAGTAGCTGGAGTAGTCCAACCTTCTACACACCGCGCAGCCATTTCTGCAGCTCTAGCATTGTAACTGACCCCTCCATGCTCTACTTCATGAGGTTCTCAGTCTCTAAATGTGGGAACTTCTCGCTATCCGCGAGGTCCCAATCTTCAAACTTCATTATGGGCATGTGGCCTAGGGCCGAGCCCTCAAACAGAATTCCATTGAGGAGGAGCAGGGTTTGGAGTGCACTCTTAACAACATCCAAATCCTTGGGTACCTTAGCTTTCCCTTTCCGCGGAGGAACGTACTTAGGAAATTTCGCTGCAACGCGCACCGAATGGATGTCTTCTTCCATGTCTTCTGCTGCTTCTCTCTCATCTACAAGAGCCTATATGTCCTCCTCTTCGTCATCTGTCTCAATGGTGATAGCCTTGCCCTTTTCTTCCATGGATAATTTACCAAACCATGCATTCTGTGGGGACATGCGGACTAGTCCCGCTACCTGCTTATCTTTCTTGGGCCTCAGTGTTCGAGGTGATTTCGTGATTTCCAGTGCAACCCCACTGTCTCCAGGAACATCCTGCACCATGGGGTTCTGCACAGCCTTGTCGGTGGTTTCTTTGGCATAGCTCAAACCTCTCCTACTAGTTGTCATCTTGCTTGAGCTGTCTTTGGTTGTTTGTGAACTTCGGGGCTCAAATCTCGCTTGGCACTCAACACTTTGTGCTCTATGTAATTGCTCAAATATCAAATGAGAAAGTTTTTTCTTGTGGCTAGCCCTTGGAGTTTTAGTGCCTTTTGAATTCAAATATGACCATTCCCCCCAATTCCAAGCCATCAATGCTTTCTTGGTGGTAGATTGCCCTAAATCTAGCTCTTAATTCGTGTCTTAAATGCCCACTTCTCACTCCCTTTTGCCTTAAATTAGACATCTCTTCATGAACAGTGACACAAACGGTTACTTGCCAGCTTACCTGTGCGGCAGCGCATCCCCCTGTGCGCAGGCGCGAACCTTGTGCCATGCTGAGTCTGTGTGCACCTCCCTCATCGTGAAGCTCCCAAACAGACTCTTTTAGACTCATGCACTCTCTTTCAACTGTCTAGAGTGTTGAGACTGTGCTTCCTCTGGCTAGTCAGGTGGTCGCACCATTCTACTGTGTGCAGTGCGCTCCCCCTGTTATTGTGTTTGGTGAGGTGCGGTCATAGCCATGGCAGCAGAGTCATAAATTCTTAGCGACACTCTTCTAATGCAGTGGTATGGTCATCTGTATCTTTCTTTGTCCTCCTTGGTTTATCGATGAGACATGCTTGCATGATCTTGTCTTCCAGCCTTTTAATTTCAGTGTCCATCCACATATTTTTCTTCCTCAATCGTACCTGGTCCTTTTCGAGTTCGTGAAGTCTAAGGTTCCCTCGTCAGATGGCTTCCTGAATCCTTATATGTTTGACCTCTCGTAGATGTGTGATTTCTTCCTTCTGGTCATCACGCACTATCACTACTTCAAGGCCCAGTACGTTCGGATTCCCTTTTGTATTTTCTTCAGTAATTATCGTCTCCATTCTGTTCTACTCCTTTGGAATTGTCTCCACATTTGGGGTTTTGCACATGGTCTAGTAGGCCCATCAAACCGCTGGCACGCGTAAGTCCCAATCATTTCATCTTGCCTGGTGAACCTTGTT
Organism: Pinus taeda; assembly: GCA_000404065.3. Lineage (NCBI taxonomy): Eukaryota > Viridiplantae > Streptophyta > Pinopsida > Pinales > Pinaceae > Pinus > Pinus taeda. The sequence continues at coordinate 16,321 of APFE030849014.1, read as the reverse complement.
CATTAGTCCGCACACCCTATCCAAGGCTTCGTCGTGGAGAATTAGTAGCGCATGTCGCCTTTCCTATTGCTGCAATTTGTTATGATTCTGTATTCTGGGGTTGGTGTGTGCTTGTGCGATTTTTACAGCATATGTTTGTACCCATCAAGAAAGGTGGGCACGCAAGTTTTTCTGCCCCTATTGACTGATTTGCATTTGAAGCTGTGGTTTTCCAAACTATAGGCACATCATCCTTCTACATCTGCCCTAGTCTGCAAAATTTCCTTGATGCATACCCCACCATCATGGGGGTGTTGCACGCAGTGCCCATTTCAATGCATCTAACTACTGTTGCTTTAGTACTATGCTTTCAAATTTGCTCATAAATTCATCCATCGATGTTAATCCATCATATGCCGACAGCTCCCTTACCTTTGTTGTCACGCAACGCAATGATCTAGTCATCATGTTGCAGTTCAACATTGTTACTTCGTGCAGCCAATTCTACCATTGCTTTATCTCTTTGTTTGAATCCGAAGTGCAGGAGCTTTCGCACTCCCATGAAATCCTTCCATCTGTAGTGGGATTCACCCAATCATCTCCTTGTGCAGTTATCTTGTAGATACAGTCAAGATCGACATCACTATCACCATCGCGCACTGGTTCAGTGTATCGCGCTCCTTCGGCTGGATCTAGTGGTACTATTATGCATAGTGACTTTTACTCAAATATCATTTTGTGCTTCTTTAGGTCTATAACTCCATTCATATCGGTGCCCAGTCGATTCCAGTAGCACGAGATAGGGATTGTTGTCATCGACAATCTCTATCACTTCAAAATACGCTTGCATGCTCACACCTTCAATATCGACTGTTACCCCTTACAATCGTCCCATGGGAAAAATCTTCTATTGGTTGGCCATTCATAACTAAATAGGGGACCATTGTAACGCGGGTCTGCCCATGCATTCCCATGTTTGCTTTGGTAGTACATTTGCATCCGAACCCAGATCCAGGATTCCCTGATCCATTTTGTACTCACCTATTTGTGCAGTCAACCTCATTTCCCTTCCTATGCGCAATGCATGCTTTCCAAGTTTCCAAACCACGTGCAGTTCCCCTGACCCCGCGCACCTAGTGATAAGTTCCTATAGTCCTTTGACTGCCTTGCTGTCACGCAGTAGTTTCATGCATGTATCCAGAAAGGTAGTGAGCATTGAAGGATCCATCCCTGGTTCTAGTTGATCCTTACTACCTGAAGTGGAGGCCTCAGTGAATTTCTTCTTAGCTTTCATGAATTTCTCCTTTGCACATTCTAAATCAAAATCAGGTTCCTTTGTAGGACCCTTCCAAACCCACGCGCTTACTTCTAGTTGCTTCTCTTTATCAGCTCCTGTGGTCATACCACTCCTGAGCATCATGTTTACATTTGGGTATTCTTCGCACGGATCAGACCTCATCATTTGTAAATTCTTAGTCGGAGGGGCATAGAGTACCCCCTTTTCGCACATCCTCGCTATCAGCGAAGGGAAATCTTTTGCCTCATGATCAAAATGAGTACAATACCAACATGATATTCTAGTCTAGTTTGTACAATTGCGGGCATAATTCCCTAGCCCTCTACAATTGTAACAAATTATTTGGCCGCAACCCCTTCCTAGTCACATTCTGCCTCGACCCTGACCGCGCCCCTGAAACCCAGTGCGCACCATCCCTACACTTGGGTTGAGGGCTCACGTTTTGGTCTGCACTCTATAGGCAGGAGTCCGATCCATAATTAGTTCATAGCTTCGGCAAGTGCATTCATCATGGCCTACCAACCTACAAAAATTACAAAACAATTGTTGGGATGTCTGCATATACTTCTGCAACAGATGACAATTATCCATGGTGTGTTTTCCTCCTATCTAGCAGATCACACACCATAATGCAAATGCAGCGCTCGGCCCTTCCTGTGCCTCCGGTCTTAATGGAATTGGCCCTCCTCCTACCAAGTAGTTCAGAAACACTGGACAATGGTCCTTGTCATGCCCTTGGCCTTTGCTTTTTATGCAACATACTTCCTTGCGCACCTCTGACTGAGGTGTCCTATCCTATTTCAAACTTTTCATCTCCAGACATAGATTCTGCAGTTGCGCATGGATTTGTTGGACTCCCAACCAAGGCCTTGTATAGGGGTCTCATGCAATCTCATTGCCATCTCCAATGCTTTTTCCTGGGTGGAAAGTTTTTGCTATGACAACGCCATCCTTAAGTGCGGCGTAAATGAGGCCACAAAATATGTGCGATGTTGTGCATCTCTTAATGTCATATTAGCTTTGTGGATCATACTCTTCAGCCTTTGATCCAGATCCCAGGGGGTCTCGCTTGGGAGCATCGCAATCTCCTTAATCTTGATGATTGATTGTGTCTCTGATTTTGGCCTGCTAAATTCCTTGTTCAACGTGGCCTGGATCTCTGCAATTCTTGCATTTGGGTGGTCATTAGAATGCTTGATATACCATGTTAATGTTTGATCCTGTAGTGCACTCACCAGCGTAGCCTTTTTAATATTATCATCCACGACACCCTGTGCTTCTCATACTGCTCTGACCATGAACCAGAATTGGTCTGGATCTTCATTTCCCACTCCTCTGAATACTGGTAGTTTGATTGCACTTGTCATACTGAACTGTGGTGGCAGAGGTGGGGTGGGTGGAGATGGAGTTGAGGAGGGTGAGATAGGTGGCAGTGTGGGTGGAGGTGGTAAACGCGGAATTCACTGCCTTGTCAGACTGACTATGCTTCTCAGAGAAACTTTCGCGAGCTCTTCCTCACTTTCCCACGAGGGTGAAATTAAGGGACTGCTTTCCAACTCTTTACTACTTCCGCTGCTGTAGATCTTTATGCTTCGAATAGTTCCAGACATTAATTTATTTGCATAACCAACTTTTCACACAATAGCATCTTAGTCCAAGTGTTCAAAGATTTAATATACTTACCTAGTGGTCCCTTCAGAAAATGTCACTCTGCCTTACTGTAGTTGACGGTCGTATCTACCGCGAACTCAGTGATAACTCCTATTATTCAGTCAAGCCAATGGTCCACAACTCGCACTATTTTATCTTCTGATGCTTCTATTCTGCGCATTAATTCTGGAGTCCACACTATTGGTATGTCAAGCCTACACCTTCCCTGGTTGTCTACTAACTTTGTGATCCACTCATACAATTCAGAAGGAAAATATGCAAAGAAAATTTCGTGGATTTCCCTATACAAGTAGCGCTCCAACCACTGTTACTTAGATACTCGTGGATTTTTATTCTCTTGTGTCGTGAACTTGTGAATCTTCTTGTCCAACCACTCTTCAATTTCTTTCTTTGTTGGATTCTAATGGCACGACATCAGACATCCTTTATGCAGATTCTGGTCCCAACAACGGAACCATTTGTTGGCTTGTATGGGCTTGAACCAGGTTCAAAGGTGATTTAGCCAAGCGAATCCCAATACTACTGGCCATTTCGGCAACAATACGCGGAGCGCTGACTGAGGTCTCACCCAAAGTAGTATGGGAGAGTGCTAGGACTAGATTTCCGCACCTTGGGGATGTTTGATGGGCTTCTAGAGGTTCGCAGTCTGACCCATCGCTATGCATACTTGATATTCCTTCGCAACTGATGTTGATGTTTCCACGCAGCCCTACTTGGGGTGCGACCTGTATAATACCCCAATTTCGTGCTAATTAATCGATTACTTGTCTTGTGTATGTAATATTAATGGTTATTACAGCATATGCAACAATCACATCAGTGCGCGTGATACATAAACCAATATAAACATAAAGAAGACAATGCACAACAAATACACATAGATAAGAATAAACTTCTCTTTATTAATCTTCAACCCCGATTATAGACTCGACACTTCCTTGCACACTCAACTGTAGCACTCAGCTACAGGGTTTCGCGCACTCAGCTGCAGACTCTACTAGGCCTCTGTGCACTTAGTTGTAGAGCCTCTTCCTACTACTATGACCCAATACACTTAGAATCCTACTCTAAGCTATAACCATTCTTTCGCTATATACTATCTTTACAACCTAGAGCCTCACTCTATTTATACAATCCCATGGTCCACTGACCATGGGTAGGCTGACATGACTTTTCATTACATTACATTACTTTAGGGTGGATATCCCTATGTCTTAAACTCTACTTCATGCTCCGCACCCGCAATTCGTGGAGTGTTACAAAACCTTTGACTAAAACTTGGGCTTTGAAACCCAAAACATGTTGTGGGGGGATTCCATGCTCAACAAACCCTTAGCGATTAGGTGTTCAAAATCCCCCCCTTAATATGAGGGGTATATACGAGTCCAAGAAGAGGGCTGTAATACAAAGATACAAAAATGCATGGCAGCAATTGGCTGAATGTGATATCTCAAATAAAGGTATAAGGTGGGAGAACTTGAGGTCCCAACTAGCAATGGTTTAAGGATGACCACCAACACTAGAACGCTTAGTGCAGTTCCTGGAACTCTTCCAAATCTGGAAAGAAGATGAAGTCTCCTACTAGAGGAAGTGCTCCCATTTTTTGTGCAAAGGAAGACCTTTTGGTCTTAACCTAGAATTCTTGGTGCAATTCCTCGAACTATTCCAAATCTGGCAAGAAGTTGCTAGTCTTCTGCTAGATAAAGTGTCCCTAATTTTCTGAAAAGGGAGACCATCAACCTAAAAAAGGGAGGTCTCAACCTGTGGAAAAAGGGAGAACCTCAACCTAAAAAGGGAGGCCACCAACCAAAGTGCATTCTCATGGGCTTCTCTATCTCTGGCTACAATTCAGAATCTAGGTATTGTTGTCTCTACCTATAGGCTCAGGAACCTGCGTCACATTGTGGCTCAGGCCTAGTTGATTTATCTTTGAAACTTGTAGATTAATATCGATTCCCCTATTAGATACAAGTTGAGAAGATGAAGATTGATCAACTACAATAATTTTCATACTCGAGAATAATTTCTATGATATGATTGGAATATCTTCTTGGCAGTTGAATCCCATTGCCAAGAAGCGATCCATCCAAGGTAAATATTTATTCTTATAGGAGGCTTGTTTCTGAGGCATTTGTTTGAATGATGTGTGTTGACCACATTTATCACATCGATGAAGATCAACATAATGATATTTCACATGGAAAACTCGGTCACAATGTTGGCATCTACAAATATGTTGTTGTAGAGGAGGAGCAGGAACAGGTGAATATGAACTATCATGCAAAAACACAACACTAGCTAGATGGGCTTGGAGTAGTCTGGAGTGTGAATAGAAACCACCTTATCATATCCAAGACTTTTTTTATGCTTGTTGTTGACAATCTCTTCCCAAGGTCTAATGATGGGCTTAGGAAGTGTTGGATGAATTTCTACATCTCTATGCAAGTATGCTCTTGAAATTAACATTTGATGGGGATCAACCTCAACTTTACTGACTTGATCACTTATTGGCTATTGATGAGTGTCTGTTTCAACCTCAAATAGAGGATTTTTCTTAACAAAAACAAGTTTAGGCTGATGCATTTTTTGTTGTAACTCATCTTGATGTAGTTGTGATTCAAGTTGCAAAAAAATAAATTTTTCTTGTACATTTTGCAGACAAGTTTGAATATCTATGAGATTGTATTTATTGACTTTTACTGTATCATGAACAATGGAATGTATTAAAGCATTTAACAACTCTAATTACTCATTAATTCTGGCCATTTTTTCAAGCTTGGAAACTAAAGGTGTCACAAAAAGTGCATCTTACAATTAATATCTTAGGCTAGAATCTACACAAAACTTGTTGATGAAATGGGAATTTTCTAGTTTGCAACACCAAATGTACTATAGCTACATTACTACAACATTTTTTTGGATACTTCTACTCAAACATTGCAATGAATCTCGATCAAAAAATCAACATGAATAACTAGCATTAAGGTTTGCTTACATTTTTTAATTGGATGCGCTATTGTATTGGTGCTCCAACTCATATTTAAATGGTAAAAACAAAATAATATCTCCTTTAATCCCTCCTCTAATAAGCTTCTGTGGGGCAAGCCTTTAATGAAATATTCCTATTATCGAATGTATCAATTGAAATTAGGCACTCTAGGGACAAGATTTTATCCATGATCAATCAATATTCATTCCCTTGGTAGTTTTCTCGTATTACTTTTCTGAGAGGGATTTCTTGATGTCTTCAGTGCTAGTTGTGATGATTTCCACAGATTCCCAAAATATTCAACTTTCACATCCAATCCAAGCTCTACATCGATGTCTTCCAAGGCATATATGAGAAAGAACTCACAACTGCCATAGTTGAGGAAGTCGGGAGGCTCTGCAACCAGAATGTGGTATGAGCTGATGTGCCCCTCTAAGTGTGCAGGGAAGGCTAGAGTGGTTATTAATTGATGTTGAAGGATTGAAAATGGTGGCACATTCTTCTATGGGTTCTTGATTTGTATGATAAAGGATCCTTTGGGTTCCACGTTCAAGGAGGGTTGAGGCTCTCAATGCCTTCAAACTTCAAACTTTGACTTTGAAATGGTTACATTATATGTTTGATTCCAGCCAAGTAACAATTTTATACAAGTAGTGTAACCCTATAGAGATAACTTTTCACTATTCTGTCCCAAGATAAATAAATTCATAACAACACACCATTTAAGACAACTCCCTCATAGTGAAGAGCCATGGTCACCATGGATCAAACTCGATGTGTTTATATATTTGTTAATCGGTAACAAAGGTTGAACCATAACTGCAAGATCTTTTCTCCACATGAGAACAAAAGTGTGAGATGCAAAAAGGAAATCGTCAATACTTCAAGCAAAGGGCATGGTACGGAGTTTCGTTTTTTTTGTTCCATTGTCAGAAATTGAGTTCGTTGAATGGAGCATTGGAGTGGAATACTCAAAGCATCCCCCTCCCATGGTATCTCGACTAGAGTGGTTGCATATCTTTGTTGTTCTCCTTTTACAATACGTCGAGTACATCCGGGCTTGAGTAGGAGATAGGTAACAAATGTCAGAGACAAGCTACATTTCTGTAAGGGTAGAGAACATTTCTTTCACCCCACAAAATAAGGAAATGGGAACACACTACTAATAAAGCTTACAACAAAAAATAATTGCTCATAGAAAAATGCTAAAGGAATCTCTAAGCATTGGAAAGCGTAGAGAAAAAGGTAGAGGGGCAGGTGCAGAGGAACCTTAGGTAAAACTTATGACCATAGATTAAGAAGTACATGAATGTGCACAAAAAATGCCACAAAATTAGTGGCTCAAACTTGGGTAGGGAAGGAGTACGCTCTGATACCATGTTAAAAACGCATATGTTAAACACATATGGAATGGAAAACAAATAAGATAATCGTGACATTGCATTTATTCACAAAGATTTACATATTTATACATTTTCTTGTGACCCTTGGTCTTCATATACCAAGTGGTCCCTTGGACTCCAATGAATATTCATATTCCACACCAACCCTTAGCAGATTAGGTGTCCAACACACCCCCCTCTCAATATTTCCAAAAGTATGAAATCTCAGAGGCTCGCTTTCTATTGGCTTCTATGGCATCGCTCTTTTATTGGCTCATATTATTCAGTGGCATTAACATTGCTACAAAGTCACATTGGAATCACTCAACATTATACAGTGGATCACTTTCAGGCTCACACGGTGGCATCACATCACTATATGTGGAAAATACACAATGGATTCACATGGTAAAGATACACAGTGGTTTCACTTGGTAAATACACACTCTGACTCGCATGGAAAATACATGGTGGCTTTCCTTGGTAAATATACACAATGACAACGCATGACAAATACACTCTATGTATGACATCATTTCTATGTGTGGCATTGCTTACATGTTCTTTGTGGGGGGTCGCTTCTATACTCTCGTTTGAAAATGACCTCAAAATGACAGTGATCTTAGTACATGGCAGTGATATCAATAATCTTGCTTATGTTACAGGAAGGTCTGTAATAGTGAACGTAGTATGGGAGTGACACTTGTTATGAAAGTAACCTAAATGATCTCAATTAGTATATGGTTAGGGATGTATGACAACTCATATGATAGTAATATACATGGCATGATGATGACACTTGAAAATGATGATATTGATGACACTTACTGTAGACAATAATATGAAAACAACTCTCTTGGACCTGTTTGATTATTGAAGATCAAATTGTTCAGTTCACAAACATAATTGTGCACTGACTTGTGTTGGCCCTAAGAGGTTTGATGTGATTAATGAGTCTCTTTCTAATTGTACTTTTTATGTCAGCTAAACATTTGATGAATATCTAATAGAAAAATAATTTGGTTAGGTTTTCACCCTTATGGGGTTTTGCCTTGGTCTCTAACATAAATTTTTGTGTCTCTATTATGTAGGCTTTTCTTCTATTGTTCTTTTCTATCATGCAACATTGTTGATGTTTATTGTTCTCTCTACATAATTGTTGATGATGATATTATTTTATGGGGTGAATATGAAAATGTGGAAAAATGTCATAAATGCAATTATCTATAACAGAGAACAATCTAGCCATAAAATTAACTCAAATGTATCCATTAAATCAAGTTTATTCTAACAATATGAATGAAAATTACAATGTGAATAGAAATCAAAGGTTGAATTAGAGTCTAAGTCTCTTTAAGTATTTTTATTACATGAATAACATTTGCTAGGTTAATTGAAAGATTAGACAATTGTACTATATGTTTTATAAGAAGGAGAATATGTTTCCCTCTCTGATGGGGTCAAGTGGTGGAATTAGCTTTAGGTCACCTCCTTTTTATTTCCCCCTAGTGAGATCATTGGTGTAATGATAGAGACTAGAAAACTCCAAGGGACAAAGATGGCTTCTGAGCCTTAGAGTCTTCTAGGTCGTGAATGCCCTATTTGTTATCACAAAAAAAGTGGTCACCTAGCCAAAATCAATAGGCGGATCAAAATACTCTATGTTAGTATGAGTTTTATACATTAAAACTGACTTTCACCTATGTAAATAGCCTAAGGAACATTTTCCTTAAGGTATCTATTAATTAATCAACTTACATGAGAATACCACATAAATTTGTTAATTTAATGTTTTTTCTCATAACCTTATCCATATAGGTGAAAACAATCTTATATATTTTCGCTAACATTTTCCATTTCCATAGGAATAATTCAATAAATCATTTATTTTATTATTATTATTTAATCTTTTAAATGTTCTTATAGAGATAATTTTATTAAATCATTATTTGTAAATTATTTATAACATATTTTACTATTTCACTTAGAAGTAATTTAATAAATCCATTGTTTATTAATTATTTCTAACTATTTGGCCCATTCTCCATTAATTAATTCAATAAATCATTATTTTTGAGTTAGTTTCTAAATAAAGCTCACTAACCTTTATTTTTGACCTTTTCCTCTCACAAATAACAATAAAATACCAAATCAATTACATCTTGATTTGGTTCAACATATATTTTATTATATTTAACCTCATCAAATCTAGCTAACATTTTGTTATAAATAGAGAGGTTCTCCTTCTAATTTCTCATGATCCATTTTCATCACAAAACGATCTTATAACTCTTGAGATTTCTCCATTAGAATCTCTCCACTTTTTCTTCTTTTTGATTTTGGATTATTTTTCCCTTTGGAGAGAGTGAACCGCATAAGTTGCAACAAGGATCATACACAAATCCTCCCAAGGAAGAGGATGTCCTTTGAGCCATACTCAAGCAGAGCTTCTCACTAGGTGAACAAATAATAAGTCCTTTTTGGGTTTATGAAATTTGCCTATGTTATATAGTTCCATATGCCTTTGTTTCTCCTTTTTGGTTTCTACTTTGGAATTTTGTGCAAATCTTATTAACAACTATATTTATATCTTCCACTCCTATGGTTTATATCTAATTCTTCATTGTTTCTCATTGGATTAGTAGCAACTCGCAGAGAAAATTGGCTAACCCTTGTGTAGAAAGACATTCAAAAAATGGTGACTCCACTAAGGAGATGAGCATGTCAAGTATTAGGTTACATTCTGTAAGCTTTCTCCCATGTTAATATTTTAGTGATTTTCCATTTTTGGTGATTTTTGGAGAAGCTTGGTGTCTTTTTTCCTTTTCAAAGTGTTTTTCTAGTCACAAATCTTGGAGCAAAAACATATGCCAAATTTGGAGCAGACCCTAGAAACCAGAGGCCTCAAAAAGTCAACATAGGTTTTAACCCATTTTCTGCATAATTCAATGCATTAAATTCCCCAATATTTTCACTGGTCAACACACTTCCAGGTCATTTATCTGCATTGGCAAACATTTTAATTTTTTTCTAGTTTCTTCTAGTTTTTCTAGTTGTTTCTTGGTTGTAGGGATTTAGGATCCCTCTTATCAATATCCAGTTAATAAGCCTTGATCTATTCACTTTATAAATCATAGGAGGAAGAAAGAAACCCCTTTGCGGGCTTCTAGTACTTCACCAAGCTGGGTTTGGAGAGTTGAATAGGTAGTTTACTATAATAGGTAGGATAAAACCAAGATACCACTCTTTTATAGATATGATCACTTGCTTCTCCATTAGATCTTGAAGTTAAGAAAGTCCTTCTTTTGACTAGTATTGATCTCCCTTTGCTTTTCTCTTTTGAACCCCCTTTGTGCTATATTTGTTTGAGTCCCGTTTGCAACCATGAACCACGGTTTCCCTGTTGTAGCCTTTATAGAAATTTGGTTCTAGGATATAAAACTAGATTCCCTATCAATTCTTGATTTGTTTTCTACTCGTTAGAGCCTCATTTTACCCCTTTTCTGCATCTTTTTTCTTTGTGAAAAACCATCCTACGTTGGGTAATAAATTTCTTATGATGAATAATTGATTTCTATTTAGTTACAACATATTTTTTACTATTTTATGTAGTTTACTATCTTGAATTTTAGTGCAAAGTAAATTTATTTCATATTGCATTACACATGCAGTTGCACACACCTACACAACACTAAGTTAAAATGCTTTGTTCATGACCCTAATATGAGCTTCTAAAATCAACCCGAATATAATACACATTAACTAATCACATTTAGGCATCAAAATAATCTACTATTTAGGTCAAGATCAATGGGATATACATCCAAACAATAACCATTGATTTCTATACATTGAAACATAGAGGTTATCTATAGGGAGCTCAAAATCCTTCACCATCTAGTGGTAAAAAATGGTGCATAGAAGAAAATCGTGAAGGGGGTAAGTCTTAAATTGTGGATATTGATGGTTCCCCATGAGGCTTCCAATTCTTGGTTGGGAATTCCAGTCCAAATTTGGCACCCAGAAGCTAAGATTCTCTTGTTCCCATTGAATGAATGTAACCTTAGTGGCCATTCTTGAAGGAAAACCACTCTATAGGTGGTGATTGTGGGAAGCAACCACACCTCTTCATACCTTCACTTAGCCTTGGCCCTAATCATCTAGTCGCTGAGTTATTTAGAAGGCCATCTTGAAACACAATTTAGGAATTATTTGAGGCATAGTTGATCTTCTAGGTTAGAGTCTTTTTATTTTGATAGGAAAAGACTACTTGATTAAATTAGCATAAGCACTTATTTAGGAAACATCATTGAGAAACTACACATAATGGACTAAAGTTACATCAATGTTGAGACCGAGGTGATATTAGACATAAGAGGTATGTTCAAATGCACATAGTTAGATGCTCACAAGGGGTATGAAGTTGTTGATCCCATAGATGATGACAAGTAGAAGATATGTATGATGTTCTTTTCCATCTCCACATCAGGGGGGGAAATCTATATAATTGGTGGATTGGCTCCCTACTTGGTCATAAAAATTGTTTTGGGGGTCAAACATAGGGGGTTGGAGACTTCTTTATGAGCAACATTGATTTCACAAAGAACGATGAGTGTATCATGAAAATTTAGAAGATGGGGACATGATGGGAGTAATGTTCATACATTTCACACAAAGCAGATGGATGGTTTATGCATAAGGTTTTATTCTTATTATATGAACTAGGGATAATGATTTGCACTTTAGGGAGCATTAGATCTATCTTAAGTTAATCCAAGTTTATAATACCATTTAATTCAGGGAGCTGGAGATAATTATTGGTATTGTGGCCTTAAATATCACATAAAGCACAAGGACATGGAGGCTTTGGTGAAAAATTTTGGGTGCTCACATACGAAGTTGTCTTCTCAGTTCCCCCTTTCTCCTCGACCACACACCCCTTTTCAGTTGCTTGCACAACAAGAGTAGACTCATGTTGAGGTTATAGCGGAACTTAAGAAACATAAGGGGTCGTTAAGAGTCAAAGTCATATAAGTTTTGAGGTGGTTGGGAGGAGTTGGAGAAAGAGGATCCAAGTACCAAGTATTCTTATTGTCACCCTTGTTAGCCTTTTCATATTTTCATATCGATTATATGAAAAGGGTTGTTGAAATTGTAAACCATTTAAATATTTAGCTTGAGTTGTTGTAGTCAACATCATACCTTGTCTCTCTTGCTCTCCAATATTAATAGGTTGAATTACTATAATACAAAAATCAATATACATTGTCAATAATTTTTTGTCTTACACTAAAATCAATGCACACTATTAATCCAATCATTTTAAAATTAATGTACCATCATACATCCAGTTACATCAAATCAGAAATCAACATCTACACTGAAATCAATGCATCTAATGCGAGCAATCAAATAGGATTAGAAAACAACATATACACTGAAATCAATGCATCTAATGCAAGTAATCAAATAGGATTAGAAATCAAAATCTACACTCAAATTAATGCATCTAGTGCAAGTAAGAAAATAGGATTAGAAACCAACATCTACATTGAAATTAATGCATCTAGTGCAAGCAATAAAATACGATTAGAAATCACCATCTACATTGAAATCAATGCATTTAGCACAAGTAATCAAATAGTATTAGAAATCATCTACATTGAAATCAATGCATCTATTGCAAGCAATAAAATATAATTAGAAATAAACATCTACATTGAAATTAAGGAATCTAGTGCAAGTAATTAAATAGGATTAGAAATCACCATCTACAATGAAATCGATTCAGTTAGTGCAAGAAATCAAATGGGATTATAAATCATCTACATTGAAATCAATCCATCTAGTGCAAGTAATCAAATATCATTAGAAATGAACATTTACACTAAAATCAATGCATCTAGTGAAAGCAATCAAATAGGATTAGAAATCACCATCTACACTGAAATCAATGCATCTAGTGCAAGAAATATTCTTCCCCTCTCACCTCTCCATCTATATATATATATATATATATATATATATATCCCGCCATTTCTCCTTCTTTGCCTCTCTATCTCCACCTCTCAAACTAACACACTCTCTCACTCCACATCTATCAATATCTCTATCCCTCCCTCCCTGTCTCCATGTCTTGATTCTCTATTCTTCCCCTACTTCACATTCCATCTATCCTATATCTTCCTTTGTTTCTCTATATCAGCCCCAAAACATACACTCTCTTTCTCCAATATATCTATCTATCATCCCCTCCTCCTCTCTCTCTCTCTATCTCTCTCTCCCCCTTCTCTCCCTCTCCCCCGCTTTTATCTCTCTTCCCTCCTGTTGTCCTCTCTCTGTCTCTCTCCATCTTCCTTATCACTCCCTCTCTCTCTCTCCACCTTTCCCTCTATGTCTTTATTCTTACCTCCCTCTCTCTCCCCCTCCATCTCTATCTCTCTTCCTTCCTCTCTCTCTCTTCACCCTCCAACTCTGTTACTATATTCCTCTCTCTCTCTCCTTATCTCCCTCCTTCTCTCCATATCTCCTTCTTTGTCTCATTATCTCACCCCAAAACATACACACTCTCTCTCCATCTCTCCCTTGTCACTCCCTCTCTCGCTCTCAACTTCTCACTCTCTGCATCTTTATTCTTCACTCCCTCTCTCCCTGTCCAACTCCATCTCTCTATCCCTCCCTCTCTCCTCCTCTCTCTTGTCCTTCCTCTCTCTCCATTTCTATCCTTTCTATAGGGATTAATGCACGGGTGGTTGTGGTGGAAATACCCTCAAGGATATTCCCAGGATCCTTGGTAGAATGATCAGATTAGTTGCAGCCGATAGAAAGAGACATGTACATATCCATATAAATGAAATTATAATCAAAAGTAGAAGGTCCAGTGTTGCTAGAGAAACCAATGTAGTGGAGTGGAGGACTTCTCAGCTAGCTCCTAGGTCAATACCTGCACATAGACAAGAAGAGAAGTAATAATACAACATATGACCTTGATAATCAAAATACGAATACATAAGGATACCTAACTACACATATCTAAGCTACTCATAATAAATGGTATTGCATAAACATGTAAATGAATCATAACATTAACACCATGGATTAAACAACACAACTGCAGGATTATATTAATGATAGGAAAGAGTGATTACAACCATCGATTGCATCAAGCTTCCCTTACTCCTCCAGCTCCTCTCTCTCTCTCTCTTCTCAAGCTCTTATTGAACCAATGTCTCATGCAAAGTTTCAACAATAAATAAGCAATCCTTTCAATTCTTTCGACCCCTTTCATAATTTCCAAGCCTCAAATATATAGAATGAGAGGCTAAACCTTGACAACTCTTTCATGAGTTCCCTTTGGCAAAAGAAAGGATTTTTCCATGCTTTATTTCTCTTTTCCTTTTCATTAGACTCCATTAGGAATAGAAATATCCTCAAACAAGTCGAATCTAGATGTTTCCTTCTTTTCAGGCTAACATATGAGTAAATAATGGTATCTTATTCAGTCAATCACTCCTTTGACCTCTGGAAGCTCACCAAAGCTGACTAATGTTTCCCATAAGGAAACACAGAGAGTTACCCTAGGGACTAACACCCCTAATTCATGGATGAGGAGTGTTATAAAGCTTGTTGCTAGTTCCTGGGGAGTGTTACCTTGGAAAACAGGACTCTGAACTTAGGCAATATTTTAGTCAAACTACCTTTCTCCTTTGAGTTGATGAGGAGGTCATTTTCCTGTATAATAGATGCCCCCTAAAGTGTGAGATCAGAGATGAAGATGATGGAAAAAATAATTTAGAATTGTTGTGTTGGAAAAAAATAGAGAGGATCGGAGCTTCCGGACTACGAGAAACTTGATAAAACCACATATGTAAAATCTAAAATCATGTCCTCAGTTGGGAATTTCCACGCTCAGTAGCTATGTCAAAGTGATTTCTCAACAAAGAGATATGATGATCATGTCCACCGATAAGCACAATGTGCAACTTGTGTCATAATAGGATCATCCTGACGAGTTGTCTCCAAAAATAATATATGCAGCTTGGGAGAGGAAACAAAGCTGAGTGATGTAAGCCTCTACCCAAGGTCTTGATCGACGCTTCGTATTAACAACATATTTCAACACATGTGAATAAATGCATCGATGTTGAACATGTACGAAATTGTCTGATTACCAGCCAATAATGAAAACTATTAATAGATGCGAGGATGGCCAGCGATAATGATGATGGTCTCTAAGATGCGCAGTACAATCTAGCGAGTGCGAATAATTATTTTGTCATCAAACACTCATAGAATTGTTCAACCAGGGGCCAATAATGAAAACCCTTGATAAAATGCAAGGTAACCTGCCACTAATGTCTGCAAGTTCCAAGGCACTGATATGTTTCTGGATCTACTTCCTAGATAGAGTGTTGAAGTTGATAGGAAGAGACATGTCAAAAGGTAGGCAATAATGTGTCCTACATCAATCGACACGAAACAGGACAAGAATGATTATTTTTGGAAGATAAATTTTGAGCGATGTGTTAAATCAACAGAGGGCATGATGGAAGTATGTGATTTAACGGTTGATATAGGAAACAGAGGATAAAGGGATCCCTTGAACAATAAAAGGCATGACACAATGTTTTAACAAGGCATCTCTAGACTCATGAACACCGAAGTGTGTTAGGATACATGGATGCAGGAACATCAGAGTATATAGGTTAAACTCATAGGATGGTAAGGTTATTTTGAGAGGCTAACAAAGGAGGTTTCTCTGAGGGAGTGCCATGTTCAAGGAATGGGTGCTGCCAAAAAATATTTCCAAATACAGACATAAAGCAATTGTGTTGTCCAATTTTCCCGATCTGATTAAATTTAATGAGTACAGATGGGTAAATTGGGTGATCTTTTCATATTGAGAGTTTGAAAAGATCATAAAGAGAAACTCTAGGGGGTCCCTTTGTCATAGTTGTTAACCAGGTGAGACAAAGGTTTAATAATATACCTGACATAGTTCCT
>APFE030849011.1:0-11038 GCA_000404065.3 Pinus taeda | reverse complement strand
AACCTATATTTTGGTCAACGCAGTCCTCTAGCACCCAAAACGTGTTGTTTTACCTTCCTGTGTCCTCCTTCCACATCACAACTTGCTGCCCTAACTGCGTCCTCTTTCTTCTTCCCACGTGAGAGTCTTCTTCCTCCTATGCATACCCAAGAGACTAGGAGAGAGAAGAGATGTGGAGATGAGATGACTAGAAATGAATCAACCTCTCTTGTATTTATATGATTCACTAGGCATGTGTGCTGCACATTTAATTGCTGGCCGACCTTGACAATTTGTCAGGTAAATACAAATAAATTCATATCTCCATAAATACTTGTTGGAATCGGATGATATTTAGATCAATCCTACACCTCTCGACAAGAGGAATCTAGGAGAAATATCAGCTACCATAAATGAGGTGACCCACATGGAGTTTGGGCCTATTTGCCAATTTTAGCACTCCCTCTCAACTAGGGAGAACTCCATCTGCAATATGTCTGACTGTCGCTACTATCCCAACCATAAAATGCATTTCCCTGCACAGCTTGGCCCTATTCTGCTCTGCTCGAACTATGAGAAGAAAAAATGATCAAGGATGTATCATACCATCCTCCACCGACCCGAAGTCAGTCTCAGAGTGTCTCATACCACTCCCACTGATCCTAGATCAATGGAAGTCATCCTAGCACAGGGACTACGGTAGACACAATGATGCATCCATCGATAGCACTACTAATGGTCCTTAACCCCATTTCCCTACTCATTGATCAGATGAGAGGCACTTCCCATGAGTCCTAGACTGCATGGGTAGGATGCCTGACAGGAAAACTAATCATCCTGTCCACAGGAGAACGAATCATCCTGTCCAATAGTCGCCACAGGAGAAATAACCATCCTGGCCCATAGGAGAACTAATCATTCTGTCCTACCATCACCACGGCAAACTAATCATCCTGGCCCACAGGAAAACTAATCATCCTATCCTACAGTCCACGGGGTGTCACAAGGGAAGGTTGAACCTTTTACCCTATATGTAGTGCACCACTAGGGGATGGTGAGTCACCCTGTGGTCGCATGTTGCTCCAAGAAGTACCCCGCGCCCCCCTGGAACTCCCAGAGCTCAATACATCATACTCGACCCTCATAAGAGAGTCTCTGAATGACACCAAGTCATTCTCGGAAAGTCAAGAATTTGACCTTTCCCAGGGGCTTCGTCAAAATGTCGGTGACATGTTCATCTGTATCGATATGTTGGAGCCTTATTGCTCCCCCTTGCACCATATCCCAAATATAGTGGTACCTGATATCAATATGCTTGGAGAGATCACGAAATATAGGATTCTCTGATAAACGAATCCCATTGTAGTTGTCACACAAGATTACAGTGGTATCCAATGTAAATCCAAACAGCTCAGTGAAGAGATTTTGCAACCAGACCGCCTCACAAGAGGCCATACTAGTAGCAATGTACTCTGCCTTGGCGGTGCTCAAAGCCACTAACTTTTGCTTCCTGCTCATCCAGGATATCGAGGAAGATCCCAAAGAGGAACATCACTCAGAAGTGCTCTTTTGGTCCACCACACTGCCTACCCAATCAGCATCCAATATGTCCAAGTAGTCTCATATCTCTGGTAGTGTATCTCAACCCATGAGTGATTATGCCATGAAGATATCTCAACAGATTCTTGGCACCAATCCAATGTGTGTGGTGAGGCTCAACCATATGTTGACTCAACATGTTGACTACAAAGCATATATCCAGATGGGAGTCCACCAAGAACATCAATGCTCCGATGAGTTGACGATACTCGGTAGCATTTCATAAAACAAGTCCAGCAGCACTACCGCTTAACTTATTGAAGTCAAGCTCCATTGGGGTAGTTACAGGCTTGCAATCAACCATACCGAATCTCTCCAATATCTTCACCACATATTTTCCTTAAGATAGGAAAACCACCCCTGGATTTTTCCAGACTTCTAGTCCTAGGAAATAGTGCATCAGTCCTAGGTCCTTCATCTCAAACTCAGAAGCCAAGTCCCTCTTACATTTGTGAATGAAAGGGTCTACCCCTGTTAGAAAGAGGTCGTCAACATATAGCACCAGTATGAGAGGATTGTCATCTTCAACCTTAAAGTAAAAGTTAGGGTTGGCTTCACTCCAAATGAATCCTAGCTTCATCAAGTAGCTATCAATCTTGTCATAACACACTCAAGGTGCTTGCTTCAGCCTGTAAAGGGCTTTCTTCAACCTGCACACACATGAAATTCTCGATCATGAAACTCAAATCCTTCGGGTTGCTCCACATAGATCTCCTCTTTGATCGAACCATGCAAGAATGCAGTCTTGACATCCATCTGATGTAGGTTCCATCCTTGCGAAGCAACAAGGGCTATGATCGAGCGAATGGTGGTATATCAAGCAACAGGTGCAAATATCTCGTCATAGTCTATACCTTCCTTCTAAGAGAAGCCACGAGTGACAAAATGAGCCTTATACTTTTCTGCACTTCCATCAACTACATACTTTATCTTGTAAAGCCATTTCAAAGTGACAACTGCCTTGTCCTAGGGTTTGGGGACCATATCCCAAACATCATTTTTCATGATGGACTCATATTCCTCAGTAATAGCATCCTTCCATACTTGATTCTTGACAACTTCTATGAATGACGAAGGCTCATTTTGGATGATCGTGCTCATGATGGTCAAGTATCCTTGATACCTAGTCGGCTTCTTACTTTCCCAGAACATTCCCCTGGGTGCAACATGCCCTTTAGTGTCATCAAGTGTCCCCCTAATCCATGAAGGCCTCTTCCTAGAAGAGGACCGCTCTTACGTAGGGGGATCAATAGGATCCATAGATTCTTCCACATTGGGCATCGTCTCATATTCCTTTTCCTTCAGTTCCCTCGTGTCATCTTCTTTAGATCCCCTTAGAGTAGGAAGATTGTCAACTTTGCTAAGAGCCATATCTTCGTCAAAGGTGACATCATGGCTAATCTCGACTTCCCTTTGACCAGCCACATGGATTCTATAGCCCTTAGTATTTTCGATATAGCCCACAAAGATTCCTTTCTTTCCAAATGCATCCAATTTATTCCTTTTCTCCTTCGGAACATGAAAATATACAAGACTTCCAAAATTCTAAAATGAGATACATTAGGTTTCTTACCAGTGAACATTTTTTCGGGAGTCTTGGAACCCAATGCTTGATGAGGGCATCAGTTTTTTACATATACGGTGGTATTTTTAGCTCCAGCCCATAAAAACTTTGGAAGTCTTTGATCATGGAGCATAGCACGGGCAGCTTCCACAATCGCACGATTCTTCCTTTCCACCACACCATTATGCTCAGGAGTATATGGTGTAGTAGTCTCCCTCTTAATGCCAGCCTCTTTGCAAAAGTCATGAAACTCATTGGATTCATACTCACACCCATTATCAGTCCTTAAGATCTTGATATTCTTTTCGGTTTAATTCTCGATCAAGGCTTTGAAGTGACGAAACTAGGAGAACACTTCATCCTTCTTTTCCAAGAAGTATATCCAAGTCTTGCGAGAATAATCATCTGTAAAAGTGAGGTAATATAAATATCCTCCCAAGGAGTTCACAAGCATCATACAGGATATGTCTGAGTGAACCAAATACAATATATCGGAGGTCTTGCTTTGGCTTGAGGGGAATGGTCCCCTTTTGAGCTTTCCTTTGGCACATCCCGGACATGCACCTTCTTGCTCTAATCTAAACTCAGTCATCTCGGTCACCATTTTTCTCACATCAAGTAGAGCTTTTTAATGAAGGTGAGCAAACCTCCGATGCCATATTTCGGACTGAAGAGATGTGTCACAAGACATGATACCTAGAGGACTTCCTCCGACATGATATCATGAATCAACTCGAAACCCAAGAGTGAAAGCATATTTAAATTTCTTTTTCCATACACGTACCTTGGCATCGATGAAGGCCACCTTGTAGCCTTTGTCTTCCATTGTCGAAATGGACACCAGGTTCTTTTTTAGATCAGGTACATATAATACTTCTTGTAAAAATGAATTGTATTTCCTTGATTCAATTGAAGAGTGACATTCCCTATGCCTTTCACGGGATATTTTGAGTTGTCCCCAAGAAGAATTTCCAGGTTGGTCTCCTTCTCTATCATATTAGAGAGAGCTTCTTTGTAACCAGTGAAGTGCCTTGAGGCACCTCTATCAATAAGCCAATTTCCCAGCTAGTCCGAAGGAGCAGTAGTAGAGAGGGCCACTGGTATATAATATTCCTCTTGCTTATTGATAACAATGTTAGATTCATACCTAAAGTTTTTTGCCTTCTTGAAGGGTTTTCCTTTTCCTTGATTTCTGACATTTCTTTTACCTCTGCCATCCTTGTTTCTTCTTGAATGCATCTTTCCATGAATTCCTCAAATCCAAGAATTGCATTATTGTTGAGAAGAGTAGTCCTGAATATATACCATTCTGGTGGAAGTCCTCCAAGAGTTGTGAGTGTCATTTCCCTATCAGGAACTACTTCCCCAAAAGATAGGAGATCATTCTTGATCTCAGTGATCCTTAAGAAATATGCTTGCATACTATCATCTTTGCCCTTCTTAATTTCCTTTAGCTTATTTTTAGGGAACAAAACTTGATTTTCATCATTAACTTTAAATAAACTCACCAATCTATCACAGATTTCCTTGGAGGTGATCAGCTCAGAAACATAGGCCACCAGGCACTTGTTGATAGAATCCCAGATGATATTCCTTGATTTGACTTCTCCCTTGGTCCACTTGCTTCTAGCAACAGCAGATGCATTTGATGGAGGCTCAACGATTTTTCCTCTCACATGGTCCAACACTTCTTACTCTTCCAATGTTAGATCGAGAGACATCTTCCATCCATGATAGTCAGACTTCTCTTGTAGTTTTTCTTCAACGGGGAAGTGTGCTGAGGACCCCATGACTTCTTTAAGATTGCTTCAACAGCCTTTGGTGATCGCTCTTACTCTTGCTCTTGCTTGGGATTTGTCTTCACCTCAGCTCTGATACCATGTTAATTTATGGTATGTTCTATGCTTAGAGCAATTTACTTATTTTCTTCTTATTAGCCATAGATTAGCAATCATATATACATTAAGTAAAGTGTAGATATAACATTAAATGATTGATAGAAAAGAAGCCAAGACAAGAGACACAAGATATGGAGGCTAGCCAGGGACAAACCCCAATGCGGGGAAACCATTTGATCAAATCTTCTTTTATCTTCAATAGTTCAGTAGAGAGAAATAGTACAAAATCAAAATTCTATAATTTTATATCAACAACAGGAAACCCTAAATCAACAAAGTCAAACTTGGTCAAACAACCCTGGATTGACTTCTAGGTAAATTGAGGAACTCAGTCTTCAACAGCAATAAATAGTAGCCCAAAGCAATCCTCAAAACAATGCCAAAACAACAGTCAATATATCATCTCCTGTAGTGAACCTTAAACAGTCAACGTTGCCCCAAAATAGTCAAACAGAGGTGAACAAGTCTGATCTGAACTGCGGCTAGCAAGAGAGAGACTCCCCACACAAATCCGCAATGAAGGGAGCCTATACGCTGGTCAATGCAGTTCTCTAGCACCCAAAACTTGTTGTTGTACCTTCCTCTGTCCTCTTCCTTCCACGTCACAGCTTGCTGCCCTAATTGCGTCCTCTTTCTTCTTCCCACGTGAGAGAGTCTTCTTCCTCCTATGCATACCCAAGAGACTAGGAGAGAGAAGAGATGTGGATATGAGATGATTAGAAAATGAATCAACCTCTCTTGTATTTATATGATTCACTGGGCATTTGTGCCGCACATTTAATTGCTGGTCGACCTTGACAATTTGTCAAGTAAATACAAATAAATTCATATCTCCATAAATACTTGTCGGGGTCGGATGATCTTTAGATCAATCCTACACCTCTCGACAAGAGGAATCTAGGAAAAATATCAACTGCCATAAATGAGGTGACCCACATGGAGTTTGGCCGTATTTGCAGATTTTAACAACTCGTCTATGAGTGAAATCATCAAAAATGATTTAAAATTCCTAGGAAACTTGGGCAGACCTTGTAAGCCACCACGAGAATGTGAATGCCTAAAAATCTTGGGTTTATGTTGAATAAATAATCTCAGAATCAAAATCAAACTATAATTACCACCATGGAGGAAATTCAATAAAAAGTTTAAATTCATTCACCTGCCCATTACATCATACATTCCAGCCAGATTGCTACAGACGACAAGCGTATTAGGCTAATAGGGACAAGAAATCTCTTCCAAAATCAACCTTGATTCTTAAAAAAAATTGCAGCTTCATTTATAACATAGCATTGCACACAAGCTAGTCCCATTTGGTTCAAAAAATGCCAAAGAAGACAGATCTCATCTCCCCAATGGCCCTCAATTTCGCAATGGCATTCCTTAACAAATCTCATGCCTCAGCATGCTTCCCCAAGGTAGAGTATACAACACCCATTTGTGCTTCAATGCCTGCTATCACACTGTGTTGACCAGGAGCATCACGCAAGGCTTCCAACACCCTATGAAAAAGACCCAAAGCATGTTCACGCTTCGCTTAAACGTGCCTTATAATATATCAAAAAGCATAGGGAAAATGCCTTATTATAATGGATTCACTAAAAAGTTGGAGGACTTGAGGCTATGCAGAGGCAAACTAATGGACCTGTTATGTTGACCCACGAAAACAATTCTTGAACTTTAGCATAATGGGTTTCCTAAGAATCTCAAGGGATGAAAAAGACATGAAAATACTAAAAGAACCATCAATAAGTTTTTATTTTTCAACCCGTCTATGAGTGAAATCATCGAAAATGATTTAAAATTCTTAAGAAACTTGTGCAGACCTCCCAAGCCACCATGAGAATGTGAATGCCTAAAAGGCTTGGATTTATGTTGAATAAATGAACTCAGAAACAAAATCAAACTCCAATTACCACCATGGAGGCAATTCAATAAAAAGTTTAAATTCATTCACCTACCCATTACATCATATGTTCCATCCAGGTTACTATAGACCACAAGCGTATCAGGATGATAGGGACAAGAAATCTCTTCCAAAATCAACTTTGATTCTTCAAAAAAATATGCAGTTTCATTTATAGCATAGCACCGCACACAAGTCAGTCCCATTTGGTTCAAAAAAATTCCAAAGAACACAAATCTCATCTCCCCACTAGCCCTCAATTTTGCAATGGCATTCCTTAACAAATCTCGTGCCTCAACATGCGTCCGCAAGGCAAAGTATACAACACCCATCTATGCTTCAATGCTTGCTATCACACTCTGTTCAAGTTTCTTTTCTCTAATTCCTACCACATGCTCCATTACACCAATTGCATCATACAACCTATACATGAGATAAAGTTATTCATTTCAGAAAGAAATTTATAAAGGAATGCAATACCAAAGTATAATTTAGTAAAAAAAAATTATGAATTTGTAGAATGACAAATATATATAGAGAAACAACATAAATGTAAAATATAATGGTGAATGTTCCACTAAAATTTTGCTAATTAGTACATGGAACAATTTGTGAGCGTGAAGAACTGATTTGAGGTAAAGTGAAGATGGCTAGACTAGTTGAAAAGAAAAAGCACAGGGAAAATGCCTCTTTATAATGGATTCATTGATAATTTTAAGGACTTCACGCTATGCAGAGGCAAACTAATGGACCTATTATGTTTACCCACGAAAAAATTTCTTGCACTTCAGCATAATCGGTTGAGTAAGAATCTTAAGGGATGAAAAAGACGTGCAGATACTAAAACAACCATCAATAAGTTTTTATTTTTCAACCTGTCTATGAGTGAAATCATAAAAAATTATTTAAAATTCCTAAGAAACTTGTTTAGACCTTCTAAGCCACCATGAGAATGTGAATGCCTAAAAAGCTTGGATATATGTTGAATAAATGAACTGAGAATCAAAATCAAACTACAATTACCATCATGGAGGCAATTCAATAAACAGTTTAAATTCATTCATCTACCCATTGCATCATAGGTTCCAGCCAGATTGCTATAGACCACAAGTGTATCAGGATGATAGGGACAAGAAATCTCTTCCAAAATCAACCTTGATTCTTCAAAAAAATCTGCAGTTTCATTTATAGCATAGCGCTGCACACAAGCTAGTCCCATTTGATTCAAAAAAATGCCAAAGAAGACAGATCTCATCTCCCCACTGGCCCTCACTTTTGCAATGGCGTTCCTTAAAAAATCCCATCCCTCAGCATGCTTCCCCAAGGCAGAGTATACAACACCCATCCGTGCTTCAATGCCTGCTATCACACTCTGTTGACCAAGAGCATCATGCAAGGCTTCCAATGCCTTATGAAGAAGACTGAAGGTATGTTCAGGCAATGCCTGCTATCACACTCTGTTGACCAAGAGAATCATGCAGGGCTTCTAATGCCTTATGAAGAAGACCCAAAGTATGTTCAGGCTCCGCTTAGCCGTGCCTTATAATATATCTAAAACAAGCCTTCTAGATGTGATCACCAACACAAAGCAATGCCAATATAAAGAGAAAAAATTGTAGTTTGTTTAACTTGCAGCTTCTGCACTTAGATTTGCTAATGCACTTTTCTATTTATAATAGAGTAAATTTTCTGTAGGTTAGCTCTGTTTCTTCTGAAAACTGCTTTTTGGTTGAAGATCTTAGAGGGTTTATTATTTTTATGCAATGAGCTAAAGACAAAATTTCAGTTATTGAGAACGGATAAGTGAAACTATCTTGGTATGCTTTAATACATAAGAGCTAAGAAACCCCATGACTACAATACACTTTAAAGCCAAAAAACCAGATCACAATGAAAATGGATTGCAATTGTACAAGTTTTAGCATAATGGGTTGAATGAGAATCTCAAGGGATTAAAAAGACGCGCAGATACTAAAACAACCATCAATATTTTTTTATTTTTCAACCAGTCTATGAGTGAAATCATCAAAAATGATTCAGAATTCCTAAGAAACTAGTGCAGACCTCCAAAGCCACCATGAGAATGTGAATGACTAAAAAGCTTGGATTTATGTTGAAGCAATGAACTCAGAATCAAAATCAAACTACAATTTCAATTGTACAGTTTTTAGCATAATTGGTTGAATGAGAATCTCAAGGGATTAAAAAGATATGCAGATACTAAAACAACCATCAATAAGCTTTTATTTTTCAACCAGTCTATGAGTGAAATCATCAAAAATGATTCAAATTTCCTAAGAAACTTGTGTAGACCTCCCAAGCCACCATGAGAACGTGAATGTCTAAAAATCTTGGATCTATGTTGAAACAATGAGCTCATAATCAAAATCAAATTACAATTACCACCATGAAGGCAATTCAATAAAAAGTTTAAATTTATTTACCTGCCCATTGCATCATACATACAACAAGATTGTTACAG
The DNA here is from genome assembly GCA_000404065.3 of Pinus taeda. Classification (NCBI taxonomy): domain Eukaryota; kingdom Viridiplantae; phylum Streptophyta; class Pinopsida; order Pinales; family Pinaceae; genus Pinus; species Pinus taeda. The sequence continues at coordinate 1,610 of APFE030849011.1, read as the reverse complement.
ACCACAAACGTATCAAGATGATAGGGACCGCAAGTCTCTTCCAAAATCAACCTTGATTCTTCAAACAAATCTATAGCTTCATTTATAACATAGCACTGAACACAAGCCAGTCCCATTTGGTTCAAAACAATGCCAAAGAAGACAGATCTCATCTCCTCACTGGCCCTCAATTTTGCAATAACATTCCTTAACAAATCTCATGCCTCAACATTCTTCCCCAAGACAGAGTATCCAACACCCATTTGTGCTTCAATGCCTACTATCAGACTCTATTGACTAGGAGCATCACGCAAGGCTTCCAGTGCCTTATGCCTTATGAAGAAAACCCAAAGCATGTTCAGGTTCTGCTTCCTCCACTCTGCTTCGAGTCTTCTCTAGGCTCCTCTAGTAAACCCTAAAAATACCTTGATACTTCAAACAAATCTGCAACTTCAAACAAATATCCAGCTTCGTTTATAGCATAGCATTGCAAACAAGCCAATACCATTGGGTTCAAAACAATGCCAAAGAAGACAGATCTGATCTCCCCACCAACCCTTAATTTTGAAATGGAATTTCTTAACAAATATCATGCCTTAGTATGCTTCCCCATGACAAAGTATAAAACATCCATCTGTGCTTCAATGCTTTCTATCAAAGTGTAAAACATCCATCTGTGCTTCAATGCTTGCTATCACACTCTATTGACCAAGAGCATCACGCAAGACTTCCAACGCGTTAAGAAGAAGACCCAAAGCATGTTCAGGCTCCACTTCCAGGAGTATCACACAAGGCTTCCAACGCCTTAATAACAAGACCCAAAGCATGTTCAGGCTCCTCTCCACTTTGATTCTTCTGTCGACTCCTATACTAAACCCTAAAATCTACAGAGAAACATAATAGAGGGTGAGTTTCAGTTATAACTAGAGTTTTGATCTAACTATGACAAATATTTTAAGGAGAAATCTCTTCGACCATTAACATAAAAATTATTAACTATTTTAGGGAGAAATCTCTTCGACCATTAACATAAAAATTATTAACTATTAAATCGACCATTACCATAAAAATTATTGACTATTAAACTAAATTTGTGAAAAATTTATTTCAAAATAAACAAACCCATCAACATAAAAAAAATTAATTTATTATATAAATAAAACTTAACCCATGTACATTATAGTGATTCTAGTGATTCTCTATTGTTGTGAACTATGAGCTAGCAGTACCTCCGACATGCAGTGGAGACAAATTGAGAAAATTCTGAAGCGTTTGATTACAAACAAATTTAACATTAAAAGTGCAGTTCCTTATCATATCTTTTTAAGTGAAATAGGAACTACTTCTATTGAAGCAATTGCTATGGTACAAGTCATAAGGTATTTAAAAAAAATTGAGCAAATGGAAGAGGGTAGATAGCCTAAGGTTGTCTTTAATGATAGATTGTGAAAGAGAAAAAAAAATTGGATGCAGCAAAATAACAAATGGTTTAGTAAATGGGGTATTTGCTTGAACAGGTGTCCCATAAACAACAAAGAGATAAAAGCTTTTGTTATGGAAAAGTTCCACAAATGTACTTGGGATGAGAAGCTAGGAAGAAAGAAAATTTACTAGATTGAAGTGTTTAATCC
>APFE030849010.1:0-17101 GCA_000404065.3 Pinus taeda | reverse complement strand
CATCCAAGAATTGTTCATTTGTGTAATGTAAATGAGGTTTCCCCCTCGAAGAGGCTTATTTCTAAGGCATTTATCTATATTTTCTATATTTTTATGAGCTACTTTCATAACACTTTCGATGTACCCTACTACATGAAAAATGAGAAATACATGAAAAATGTGATTGCAAGCATGTTTTGTGTTTTTATGTATTTCTCATTTTTCGTGTAGTAGGGTCCATCGAAAGTATGAAACATGAGTACTCCTTGGATGAGGAATTAAATTTTTCATTCAACGAGTACTCCCACTCGAAATTTGAGTAAAAACTTAGGGAGATAAGTTGAAAAAGTAGTTTTATTATTTTATTAATTTTTAATTTTTGTAATTTTTTAATCCAAAAATGGTGAATCATCCCTCACGGTTGACATCATCATCTTGTATCCTATTGGTTCTTATAAAGTTTATTTTGGTTGTACATTTTTCTTAGGAGGCCCATTTTAGACCTCAAAATTCCCTAATGCCAGCGCGGGTTTGTCTGCAAAAAGTAGTGTTGGACTTGCAAAAAAAGGTTTTGGACAAGTTCTTCAGAATTTATTCAAGGAAAGTCTTCTTCTTCCTTCAAGGATGCTTCTGAACATGTTTCATGGTGAACACATTTTTTTGACAACTTTCACCACTTTGCGGCACTTTTGACATTCATGACACAAAGTGTGACAAAATATTGTATAAAAAGGATTGCCTGGATTGACGGTGGGATTGCTTAGCCTTGCCATTTCCTAGATAGCCATGGATATTGTGGGTTTATTTCATTGTTTTGTTTTGGTTGGTTCTCATGTTTCCTCGGCTTGGGTTGAGTTATTAGTTCCTGGAAGCCCTGGTTGGACAAACGTTCTAGAAGCCCTATAACAACTTGGTTGAGTTACTAGTCTTGGAAGCCTTGGTTGGACAAATGCTCTAGAATCCTTTTAACAACTTGGGTTTAGTTACTAGTCCTGGAAGCCTTGGTTGGAAAAATTCTCTGGAAGCCCGACAACAACTGTGGGTTGAGTTACTAGTTCTAGAAGCCTTGGTTGAAACAATTTCGAAGCCCGAGAAGGCTTGATAGAGAGCAATCTGATGATGGTTTTGTGATGTCTGACCATGAGGTGGAATCATTGTTGATGGATTGAGGTGGATGGCCTCTGGAAGCCTTGGATGGTTTTGGATTGATGTTCTCTATGAGATCCTACATTCATGCTTGGAATATGGCATAGGGGTGAATGACTAAAGAGAGATTTGGCTCAGCCATTCTATGGATGGGTGGAACGTGGAAGTACCATCCTAAGTTTGGATTTTTCATCATCAATATGAGGTTATTTCTCCTTTTATTTCTACGAGTATTATACTTGTTTATATGTGGATCATATGGCTGTGATTTCCTTGGTATTTTTGTTGCTATTATGATGGTTATATATGTGTGTGTGTGTGTGTGTGTGTGTGTGTATGTGTGTGTGTGTGTGTGTGTGTTTTATGACAGTAGCTATGTATGAATTTAATCATGTTTTTACTGGTAAGTGAATGAAAAATGCATCTATGACCTAATGGATGAATTGGAAGTTGATGTGTTGAGTCATCAATGTTTGTTAGCGATTCTCAACTAAGTATGAGACCCCTATGCTCAGATATGCTATTTACACATGCAGATTACATATTCATGATATGCTTGAAGAAATGTATGTCATGGCTAGTAGGGTTCTAGTCAAGGTATTATTCTAGTGATTGCATTTATACTGTCATTTCCTTGTTATTTTACTGTTTTGAAGATGCCAATCAATTCTAGGCAGTGCCCTGGTCTCTGGGCCTGAAAAAGTGGCTCAAATCTTGGGGACATTGGCACAACACTGTGCAAAAAAGTCCCTAGACGCTAGCTTGTAGACCTGTTATAGTGTCCAAAGGTCCTTTGATGTTGGCATGCCCACAAGATGATAGTGTCGAGAGGTCAAGTGGTCCAAAATCTTAGTGGGACCCAGGGGCTGGTTGGCAGAAAGGTTGGATTGGTTCCCGAGGGTCTTAATGTTGATGTTGAATGTTTGTACAGTGTGTTTCCATCAATTCCATTTCCTTAACGTGACTTAGGAGGTCAAATCATAACATAGTGGCCTCTCGTCACATGTTTACCCTGACTGACTGGTTGCTTGGGTAGATGTGAGAGGAGGGTGTTACAACTCCCCATCCTTTGGATCTTCAGGTTAAATCTTCTGGATCTTGATGGTGGAAATGATGGCACTGGATTCCTCATCAATAATCTTCTTCCCTTTGTCATTCCCCTTGTTGAGTTTGTAGGTTTAAACCCCGTACAGAAATTACCTGCATATGAATTCTAAATCACAGGAAAAATAAAAATGCGAGAGCATAACACATAAAACACGTATACACAGAGATTTCCCACTGGATCCCAAAACCGGGACTACCATCTTGATTTTTCATTATGGTTCCTTTCAATGTTTAAATACATATTTATACATCCGAAGCATCCAATACCATGGACCGAAACCATCGTGGTCCAAACAACCATGGACCCGAAAACGCATCGCGTCCAAAAAACATGTGTGAAAATCATGCCACAAAACCCATAGGGGTCCCGCCAAACATAACATAGGGTCCAAAACCAAAATTTTCTGGGGTGCTGCCCCGGACCCCATAAAGTGGGGTTACGGGTACACCTCAAACCCCCTGTTAACTATGTGGAAAGAATATAACACAACCCAACAGAGTTCTGACCCAGAGTCATAACATGCATCTCATTCAGAATCCTTCAACTCAACCACCAGTGACTGCTTGGCTCAACACTCACTTGTGTTGTGAGTGGGGCTCTTATGGAACCCACACCATTTACTCGTGTTCTTCTTTTTCTTCGTGGTGTTTTTCTTTTCTTACGACTTCGACAGGTTTTCATGGGTTTCCCCACCTTGGATTTGTCCTTTGTTTCATGGTTTGACAGTGCCTTTCCCTTGCTTCACATTCGCAAATCCAAAGTCTCGCTTCTTCTGTTTAAATGTCTGCTTGATCTTGACATCGTATCGATAGAAAACACCAAGTGAGGATATGTCCAGGAACTCCATCTCGTTTGGATGTACTTATGTAGAAAAACATGGTACTTGAGTACCAAATGATGCTTATAATCCTTGATAACCAAATTAGTGAAAGGGTATGGAAAATATTTGTGAACTTCGACACATCTTGGTCGCTTCCCTACTGTAATGTGGTCCACTTTATGTATTTATCTTCATAGCTCCCGAAATGGTAATATTGTTGCTTGATGGTGTCTCGAAAATAATTCCAAGTGGGACGGTTCCCTCTCATCCTGCTGTTCACAATAGGTTTCCCACTGGTCCTCAACATGGGGGGTGAATTTGAGGATTGCAAAAGTAACATTTTTCCGATTGGAAAAGTCATGAGCTAAAAAATATCTTTCCAACAGATTTAACCATCTATCTAGCCTTCAAATAAGCGAATGTCAAAGTTGAATTGTACCTTAAAGGGAGTGAACCTCAAGAGTGGCTGTTGGATGAAGATGTGTCGCCTATGGGTAGCCGCTGAAGGATCTAGGAAAAACTATCCATCATCACATTCCTCTGTCACTCGAGGGCTTCATCGAGAAATATTTTGAAAGGATCTCCTACTCCCACATCTTTCTTTTCTTCTGCCATGGGAGGCTGTCAGAGTTTGCGAGGCTAGTCTTGGAAAGGTTCAACTAGTTCGAGCCCTAACTCCTTATACCTCAATCTCATTGGGGACATGCAAAGAAAAATAGAGAAAAAAACAGATGGCTCTGATACCATTAATCTAGAATTATGTAGGAATGCAACAAAATACATACATAAACAAAAACAAAGAGATGCAACATAAATAAATCGTCATTTCATTAATATCAATGAACTAAAATATGCTTACAAGCAGATTGGAAATAAACTAGCTCGGGTGATGGTAGCTTATCACTAAGAAGAGATATGGCGGCGACATGCCTCTGAATTGTGTTACAATGAGGCTTTTTATTATTGAACAACAAAGGAAAACCCTAAACAAACAAAATATTAACCCCCTGGAGATGGAACACTGAGAGTCTGTGGGCCCCATCAGGGTTAGTTGGGAAACCAACTTCCCAAGGTTGTAACTTGTTCATATGATCTCTGTTTGATGCATGCGATATCTCATTGGAAAGATCTCTATGAGTACTACATGATTTTTAATAGGCCCCCACATATGGGTATGAGAATGCCCCTACCAATGGGTATAGTAAGGCTTCTACCAATGGGTATGAGCCTACTACGGACCTCAAAAAAATGCCATTTAGGGGGTCAAAATAGCTCCAAATTTTCAAGACCCGAAAAACTGCTAAAAATAGTAAATGCTCCTATAATCAAGGAAATTGATGAAACCGAATGGAGGTCTAGGTGGAATAGGTGGGTGGCCACCAATATCCACTTGAATTATCATCAGTCTACATCAATGCCAACACCATGTGGCCAACATGATCCCCCTTTGGCATTGATGTCAACCTACAACCACAACACCAAGATGACTTAATTCATCTCCATTTGACTAGTCTCAATCTTGCTCAAGTGGCTATGTAACTCTCCCCATTTGACATCAGTGGAAAAGGGTGCTCTAATATCTCTGAAAAAATCATGTTGACAAATCTAAATATATCATGCTGATACCAATAGATATGTTGATGAAATTTGATCAACTATAAGCACCTGCCACATGTTAACAAGCCAATATCATGCCAATAAGCCATTAAGGCAACACCATGCAAAAAATCCAACACTATGCTCTCCCTAAACATGTAATGGGGCTATAAACATCTCTTCTCTAATGTTATTCATTAACATTCACTACTAGAACTACCTCCTTGACTCATGTAAGAGGTGATCAACTTTACCAAGGCTCCATTCAACCAAGATCAAATGACATTTAATGATAATACAATGATTTATAGAGTGAATACATGGCAATATGAATGATCTACAATGATGTTGCAATGGCATCAATAAGCCAACACATGGCTGAACCATATCTCAATACTCTCCTCGATGTAAGCTATACACCAATATGCCTCCATGGCCAAAGCACGACTCTTACTCATGGCCCAACTATAGACTACTCAACCACAATAAAAAAATGTGCATATATGGCTGAAGCAAACTCTCATGAATACACTCTTCAATGCATGCTTAAGACTCACGACTCTTTCTCTGATGCATGTCTAACACCATGATTACCCAACCATGACCAATGATATACAATACAATACAAATACATGGTTGTTACATCCGTTAAAACTCTATCCAATGCATGCCTAGACCAATGCACTAATAATGAAAACAATAGTCATTACAAGGATGATCTTGCACACATGAGTGAATACACGGCTAAAATAAGATGACCACTACAAACCATGCCAAACCATGCCAAACCAAATGACTCTCCTATGCATATCATGAACAAGACTACTCAACCATCATGCCATTAATGACAAATACATACATATGATGAATTACCACTCTCCTATACACATGGTTGAGCTAGAGATGCTCTTCTATGCATGGCTAATACAAAATATTTTTCAACCAATTGTCATTGAGAACCAATAACATATATATGGCTAAAAAATGTACTCTTTCACTCATGGAAACATATATGAATCAACTACAGATGAATGAGAGAAAACAATAGGATAAATGAAAAACAATCCTTGAAACCTTCATATCATGCATAGATCCCCCTGAGCTCATTATACCTCTAATAGGCAAGCTAATTCTAAGGACCTGAGTATGCTATGAGGCTCATGATCACATCAAGATGCTTCAACTCATGCTCAAGTCTTCAACATGCTTCCATACTTCTACCATATGCTCCCCTTGATACCGTGCATCCCTTTCATAACTCTTCTATAGTCCTGTGTGAATATGCATAGATCATCAGACTGTAGTGGAGATAGATCCTGTACTCAAAATATGAAGAGAAATAATATTTCCTTTATTTCTTGCTTGTTCTTACACTCCCCTTCAACACAGACACATTATTGAGTGTCCTAGTTCCTTTGTCAATCACTCTCTTGGACTTCTCCTTCTTGATGCAACATCCTTTGGATTTGAATATCACTTCCTTTCCTCCATATACCACCTGACTCCCACTTAGAATATCGTGCTTCAACCTATCAACTAGTAACACATCAGTTGCATTGAACTCCTCACCACCAAGACTAGCCCTTCCTTTGCCCAACACCTTAGCAGGTGTATTTCCTCCAAGAATGACATGGTCATCTTTGGTCTTACTCAAAAAGAGAAAACCACTCTTGTACCCTAACATGTGATGTGAACATCCACTATATATATACCATTGGTCATCTTGATCAAACATGCATTACACTTTAACTACTACTACTCCTTCTTCCACACTGTAGTAGGTTGCTTCTTCACATGGACACTCTCATCAGTCTTTCTTCCATATATATTCTGGATATGTTGCTCCTTTTGACTAAATGACCTGAAGAATATGGAAAGCATACAATATTTGGCCATGTTCCTAAGATTATGGCACACATACCACCTCACATGACTAAGATATGAGGCCAAGGGATTTGACCTTATGTTTCTCAAGTTAGATCTCTACCTTGGATTACTTTTGCCTCAACTCCATATACTATATCTATAGTTAATTTCCTTATGTCCAAATATGTTGCATGAGTAACAATAACGATTAAAAGAACATGCATACTTGATGGAAACACCTCTTACTGGTTGCCCAAATTGTTGCATAGATGCGTACATTCTACTCCTACAAGTAGCTACCACATGTCCAAAATTGTGACAATTGTAGCACTTAATCTCATCCATTAATGAAGCAAAAGAGTTTTGACTTCTCCCTTGGAATCCTCCAGATTTTCCAACATCAACTCTAGGACTGAAATATATTCTAGTAGTAGGTGCTTCTTGAGGTATTCTTCTTTATTCCTACTAGATATGTTGCTTGTTTCCTCCTTTATTATTCTTTCTACTACTATTGCTTTCTACTTGCTTCTTAGATTCAACATTGTATGGGGTTGTCTGCATGCAAGCTGCACTCTCCCTTATGAAATCCAAGACCAAATTTGATCATGGGATATCTTTGGGTCTTAAGAAAACTGCGCAAGGCTATGATGCTCTTCTACACCTTTAGTTGCTTCCTCAACTTGATAAAATCAACTGCAATGTTTTCAACTTGGCCCTCTTTTTCTTTTACTTGGCTAGCCATAACATCCTCAATCCTTTTGTCTTATTGAAGATGGATATTCAGGCTAAGAACCTCTTCTGACTGTGCCTTGAGGCTGATGACTTCTTCCTTTAGCTTAGCTTCCTTGTCATCGCAGATATATAAGATATTTTCTTGATATTTGCAAGAAACTATTAGTCTACTAACTTCAACAAATAATTTTTCAATAACATCTAATGCTAACTCATATGCCACTTCAAGTAGCATTAGTTTATCATTATATTCATCACCATCTTCACTAGGAAACTCAACATGATTGTCTTTAGATCTATCTAATGTATAACTCAAAAGTAATTCATTAGCATTTATAAATTTAGATTTGTTACATGGGAGCACGATTGGTTCTGTTGAAGCTTCATTTTTCTGATTTATCAGCTACACCATTCATAATAGAGGGGCTGATATTATTTATTTTGCAAGCCTTCTTCTTTTTCTTCCCGCTCTTCTTTTCCTGCTCTCCATTGTTGTTGTTACTATCACCTCCAAAAAACACTTGCAGTATGTCCCAAATATCCTTGGCATATTTCATATCAGTTATTTTCTCCAAATATGCATTATGGATATTCTCATAAATATTGCATCTCTCTTGAGCATTCTACTGCATTACTTTAGGTGAAAATTGGATCCGCATCACATCCTTCACATATCAACCTCCAAATGTAAGATCCACAAGCTAATAATTGAGATTTAACATTTTCATGCCATAGCTTGAAATTTGTGATAGTGAGGACACATACTTTTAGAGGATTCATTATGATTTTTTTTTTGCAAAATTCTCACCAACACTCATCGAATCTAGTCTCCAACGATTACACTGCAACCAATGGCCCCACTCTGATACCACCTGTTGGAAAGTTGGAAATACTGGGGGGGGGGGTGAATCAACAGCGTAGGAATGAATCACTTTTTAACCACTTTTTACTTCGCTTTGATGTTAACAGATCATTCATCCATTAGTAGAAAATTATGCCAACATACACCATAAGCATGTAAAATATATGTGCAACAATACAAATTAACATATAACCATCAACAACACATAAACATGTGAACGATGAGAGAATCAATGATCAACACATAAAATTCATCACAAAGGGACACCAGATATTAGGTGGAAAACCTAACTGGGAAAAACCATTGTTGCTTTTGTCTTCGTCTTCTTTTATTATTATCATCAAAATTTTCTTTTACATATGATCACTGGCCACCACTAGTGTGCAAACCAAAACTTGCCAATCATGTGAGCCACTACTCGCTCCATGCCACTACATGTATAAACTTTACATGGCACCACCTATTGGAAGCCACCACTCCCATGACTTTGCAGCCCACCACCTCCTCAATGCCCCAACACCTAAGTTTTTCCAGCCACCACTGGAAGGAAGCCACCACTCCCAAGTTATCAGGCCTCTACCTGAAGGATGTCTCTGCACCCTATCATAGCAAGACACTACTTGCCTCACTAAAGGCCCCAACCTTCAAGCTCTCCTCTGGACCACGTTTCATAATTTTCACACTAGATCCACTTCTATCTGCAATAAAACATTTCTGAGCCACATTTCATCCAATTTTGAAACTGGACTCATTATAACCTCTATGCCCAAACTGAATACAATGTCTTCTAACACAACCTGTCTTTGTAATATAATTAGCTACTCAACAATCTTAACCACAACCAAATTTTCAATACAAATATGTTATACACAAGCAACAAATTTAATGTAATACATCAAACACAACAAAACCTCCAACATACACACTCTTAACACAACTCCATCAACGTCATAATAAATATGATCACAAAAATCAACCATGCCTCAACAATAGCAACCATACAAGACATACATTACAATGCTACGACCATATAAAATTTATGCAATAATAAAACATAATCTACTCAGCTATGATTTCCTACATACACGATGTTAGAAATACAAATGTGCCATAGAAAACATGCTAACATCCAATCTCCAAGGTAGCAACAATCTCCTCAATCAAATGCCTTCATAAATTTGCATAAACATTTGTTGAAGCGTGCACATAAAACTTTGGAATAAAACTGATCTCCTTCATCAATATGCTACAACTATGTCTCTCCTCAACCATTGGCTGCCAATTCTCTCAATGCTCTCCAACGACTTACTCTCACGAAGGAACCAACCTCTTCAACATTGAGCTTCCTCCTATAAATAAAATATATGAAGTGATCAAACAATAATCACACACATATATGGAAAGCCAAATACTCCTGTTCACACTCCGACATTTTGTACCTTGACTTGATCCTGCATCATCTTCATTTAATGAGAAAGTTATCTTTGACTTAATCACCTTCTAGAATGTGGACCAACTCAAGTCAACTCTAAACCACCAAAAACCTTTCCCAAATACCTTGGGAATTCTCAAGGAATTAGTTGAGGGCGTGCACAATTCGAAACTTCCACTTATATATATCTTACTTGGGATAGAACTAGCTCTGAGAGACGATATTTATTGGCACAAGATGGGAAACCCAACAAAAATATGTTATCTTTGCTCTATGCATAACTGTCTCCTAGAGAAGATGCCCTAACTCATGGAAAAACACCTCCTCTTTGCCCAAAAAATTTCCATTTGTCTTCATTGCTTCTCCAACACCGGTAGAGGCTCTACAAACATCTGACACAACTTAGTGAAACATCATTAAACCTTTGATCATTATGACGAATCCTCCAAACTTGTTGACATCAATGCCAACACAATTGACTCCATGGTTAACTCCTTAATTAGACATCTTAAGTTGACATCAATACCAACACCATATGACCAATATTTATTTAGACCTGCTCACACCAATCTCTGAAGCATTTGTACCACCCATAATTCTATTTAAAAAACAACTCTCATTAAATGCTCCCTAATCTTCTTGAAATGTTAAAATACCTTCAATATATCCTCAACATGGTAACCAAAGATTTTGTAACTATTACTTCAAACTCTTTACATTTACATAAAGTGAGTTTGCTTCATTTTGTCCATGCAATTATAATTTAAATATTATTTTGGTCATCGTTAAAAATTCCAAAAAAAATACGTTTTTCTAAGGAACATCTAACTTTAATTATATACATAAAACTAAACACTGTTTGAAAATTTAACCTAATAACCTAAAGAAAATTCATTCTTTTATATAACTCCAGTGACTTGAGAATCTCCAAGGTAACCTGACACTATATAAAAGGTCAATGACTATCCATTATTATGGAGAATCTACAAAATAACAAAAAAAAAAAAAAGTTTACGAAATTGACAAACCCTAAATACCATACAATTCGTAAATCATTAATTTCCTAACTTTTTCATCTTATCCATTGGATATCACTCTATTACTATCTTATATTAAATGATTACGTGGAGAAGATTAAGTGGAGATTAAGAAATCTCTATTATATGACCAGAAATACGTAATGTCACGAAATAATCAGCTTTGAAAAGGCGTACATTATTTTCTCATGTACGATTATAATATAAAAGAAGATGATCTAAAGATAGAGAAGTCTTCATGTTCTGGACACGTGGGTAAGGAATGTTGAAAAAATTTCATTCCTTTATAACAAGATGCGTCTTGCGATGGCTCGAAAGATCAAAACAACGAATGCTATACTTCACATTGTCGATTCTTATCCAATTGTCAAAGTCAACTCGCTCTTAAATAATAAAAATACAAAAGTCTAATTTATAATTTAATCTGTTTATCTTTTTGATAATCGACGCTTCTTCTTTATTAGCATGCTTTTTTTAGGGCGGTTTGTTGTTATTAATTATACTAGCAATTGTCCCAAAAGGTACAAAGAGAGGCCGATAGGATTATTAAATTGGAATTGTAAAATTTAGTTACATAATGAAATCTCATCTATGAGGAGCTTTGGGGGTCTATAGATTACAAGAGAATAGCATAAATTCTTGAGTGAACATGTTAGTTGTGTACTGATCATCTTGGCGGTTGGAGACAAAACTGGTGTTGAAGCTCCCTTTCCAATCAATATCTATACTATTTTCCACAACTTATTCAATAAAATTATCATATTCATGAAATTTAAAAAAAATATATTATACATCAAAGTCTATCAAAAAATTATTAAAACAATTACACAATACACCTCTACTTGCTTTTAATAAGCCTCACTATTTGAAATTTATAAAAATTAATATATACAACAGTAATGAAGTTTAAAAACTTAAAATTTGCATACTAAAATTTAAAATATATATAGATATAGATATAACATAAAAATAGAAAACAAACACCATAACATTTTAAAAATGGTCATTTATATTATTAAAACAACTACACAATTTATTAAAACAATTACACAATACACCTCTACTTGCTTTTAATAAGCCTCACTATTTGAAATTTATAAAAATTAATATATACAACAGTAATGAAGTTTAAAAACTTAAAATTTGCATACTAAAATTTAAAATATATATAGATATAGATATAACATAAAAATAGAAAACAAACACCAATAACATTTTAAAAATGGTCATTATAAATGACGAATACATAAAGGATAAAAAGTATAAAACAAAATAAAACCAACACATAATCAAGACACGCAGTTGACTTTGTTGATATACAATATTGTCACAAGATTATCACTAGGAAAACCAACTCTCTTTCCTCAGCATCATACTCCTTCATAAATATTTTTTCCAAATAAAAACTATGGCTTGGCCAACAAATAAATGTCACTGTCAAAACCTAGTAGCAGGCCTCAGCACCACTATGCCCATAGCCAATATTTTTTCCTCTGCAATATGATCAACCTTAGCCCTATTATGCCCTCTATAGCTTTGATCAATACAATGTGAAGCCCTAACTCATCAATTCGACATCAACATCAATAAAAGACACTCTTACTGCATCATACTCTAATTGGACAATTCTCGTTCAGCCATATGTGAACATGCAAAAAATTCCACTGTGAACTCTATGGCAATTCAGGGCTAATGGTAGCAAGAAATAATTATAACAATGACAATGCATCTAGAACAATGTATATAGCAATTATTGCATAACTCTAATTTTGGTATGCTCTCAACAATGTGTCACTCGGTAGCAATAATACTTTCACAACAAACACTTTGTTTCTGCCATCAATAGTACATGCAATCAATTCCTTCTCTACATATGCAGGTAGCAATTTATATGAGGATCTCTCAAATGCACAACATTGTCAATCACACAGCCTCTAATCGTACTATGCATACGAGCACACTACTTTGATTATGCCCATTGCATAGTAACTTATTCAATGTAATTCAATGAACAATCTTGGTGATTACAATAACCAGTCACCTTCTTCAGTGACATAATATCATATGGACTACTTTACCCTCACCTCCTTAATTCAGAGTTTTCACTTTTGTAGATAAAACCCCTTAATGACTAATAATATAAGACTTGTATGATTTCAATGTGGCCTCCAAGCAGCCTTAGTCCAACAGAGGAAATGACCCAATGAAACCTTTGCTTATTAGTGCATGAAATCATAGTTGGACAATCGTTGCTTGCCGTCTACTTCACAATATTGTATGTGACCTCTGGTTGCAATGTCTCAAGTAGATTGATGTGCCACTAATTGCTTCACTATTTTGCTATGAAAATCATCTTCTTGCCACTAATCTAAATATATTCCTTTATCACTAAAGCATTTATCACTTCCACTCCTTAACCATGACTTCAATCTTCCCTTGAAACTTTCTCAAAAACTGGCTTGAAGGGAATTTCAATTTTTCCCTAGAGCTCCTTAATGACTGTGTATGAATTTCTCTTAGTTCTATCACAAAGATGACTAAGACAAACTGTGAATGAATGTTACAGCTTCAGAAAATCTTTGAGTCAAGTCAGATCACCCAAAATATCTTCCATAATAAGGTTGACATGGATAAAAGAAATAAAAGTAAAAGAAAATCCAATAATTCCATCCATCTCTAAGTGCTTGATTGAACAGTGAACCATTGAGCACATAAGACTTCCATTTAAGCTACCAACAAGGCAAGGGAAGGCATTAGGGAAAAAGTTCAAATGGAAGATGGATTGGTGATGAGACATGCTTTTGAGCAACTCATCAACCAAGATTTTTGTGGCAAGGAATACAACACTCCTCATCTTTGAATGGTGGTCATATCCATAGACCAAACTTGTCAGATTCATCATCCATGGTGATGATGAAATTGGTAGAAAGCCGAAACTAACTGTAATAAAAAATGAGTCAATGAGTTTTGGCCAGGGTTTAACCACATAACTTAAATCCAGATTTCAGCTGGCTGATTTGAACTTTAACATGAATCAATAGATCCAAAGCCTAGCTGAGCTACTAAAAAGTTCTGAGCAAATTGAATTTCACCTAGAGAAGTTAGTTGCTGTGCTGAATATTTGCTAAACTAAGTCAAATTTTAAGAAAGGTTGAAAGTTTATACATATAGATTCAAGGTTAAGGTTAAATGGCTTTATCCTAATTCTTCAATCAGTTTGCATGGCCTCCTGAGAGGTCTATTCCATTATACACAACACATATTCTTGCCAAGTAGGAAAAGAATTTCTGGCTGCTCTAAAAATTGTTAGATGATATGACAGCAACATTCCATCTACTTTTTTGTATCATATGACCATTCTCTATACAACTGTTAGACGATATGACAGCAACATCCCTTCCACTTTTTTGTATCATATCTTGTCTATGCTGTTACTTATATGGCCTAATCGAAATGTTCTGATAACTAATATTTCAGAGTGAATATGACTGGGAAATGTAGCTTGATAACTAATATTTCAAAGTGAATATGACTAGGAAATGTAGCTTGCCTTAATTGATACTTTTACCTGGAATGGGAATTATCTAGCAGTTATCCATGCCATTTCCTTACTGTTCTCTTTATCTGGCTGAATTTCATGTAACGATATATAAAGTTCCATGTTAAACCAGCTATCTGCATAGGTCATGCACAAGGCATGTTCTTGAAGGAAAGCTTTAGTCCTGCCATACAATAAATTCAAATCAAATCAAATAAAAATGAATGTGACTGATAGCATAAGTTGTTGAAGAGAAGCCATGTTGCACAAGGCATGTTGTTGAAGGAAAGTCATGTTGCACAAGTTATGTTTTTGAAGGAAGTTCTTAGCTCTGAAGTACAATAACTCCAAATAAAATGAAAATGAGAGTGACAACATTTTTTTGGTATGCCAAAGCAATTTTTCTTTTGATCTGTATGCCAGCCATTTGCCTTCTGTATAATTAATCATTAAAATAATCTGTAAACATGGATCCTCAGAATAAAAAGATTCACTTGTCCAAGAAATTCAGGTGGTAATGTCACCAGTGTTTGAGGTGATATTTGAAATACTATATGATTGGAATTACAATCTTCATATAGTACCATTGTTCTAGTAGTAAATGGAAGCAATTATTAGGTAAGTCTGCAGAACATAGAAAAGATCAAGAAGACATTCTACAGGAAAGCATGACAATAAGCAGAGGGATATCAATACCATATAAAACCTTTAATAGAACACGAAGAACATGTATTTGAAGGCATAAAAGCTGTGGTAAAGCAAGTGAAACATTTACCATTGATGAGTGAACTAAACAGTAGGAGCATGACTGTTGCATTTCACTTTAACATATGGTTTACACATGGAGATGTGCTTGGTAGGTTATAACTAAACATATATACAATGAAAGTATTCGTTGGCTTCTAAACATATGTACAATAAAAGCATTCTATCACATATAGTTGTAATTGAGAATAAGAAGCTAATCATATATGCATGATGGGCCATGGCATTGGCAACACCAATTAGTGTTTATTGTTGTGCCATATTGTGTGAGTTGTTCTTGTAATTGATGCCGCATTTGCCTGTGTCCATCTCTTTCATAAATGTGAATTGTTAGCTTAAGTATTTTTCTTATTCTCTTTAACAATTCAATTGTTGGGCACAAACGGTAAAGCGACAATGATTGTTGTGGCAAGATCCTTGTCTGCATATCTCGTAAGGTTAGTTCCTGTTGCTGGATTTCTTCGCAACATGCATACAACATTCGTAGGTAGCCTGTATCCATACCTGTTGCCATCAAAAAAGGAAACATTGTAAGTGACAATGGATATGTTTGACAATTTTGTTTGAATATATAAAATAAAATAAACGATTCCAACAAGTATAAAATCATATGAAAGTAAATGTAATAGCAAGAAAATGTATGTGAAAGTTTGTTATGTAGTGAGTGGTGTTTACCATGTGTGTAATTTTGGAAGACAGGTTGTACGATTGGCTAAAGTGTATTATCCTGAATAGATTTTGATGCAAGCAATGACTCTTCTTGTTGTCTACGCTGAAGATATGGATTCTTGTGCATTTGTGCAATGCCTGAGAATGGGAATGCTAGATTGATGTGTATGTCTGCCAATGACCGCACTCTTGAAATTGCAGTAAACGTTAGCCCTTGGCGTTCTCTGGTGCTGATGTCCACTGTTGCTTTGTCTAATGTCATTCCTTGTGACTTGTGGATCGTTAAAGCCCATGCCATCTGAAGTGGTATTTGATGGCATGTACCCCTTGTGATGGGAGAAATAGGTACATATGTTGGGTGTGAAATGTCCCATGGTGTTCCTTTGTATTGTTTAAATTCGACAACCATGAAGAATGGTAATTCTGGGGGCTTTGAATCAATTGAATAAAATATTGAGATGACCTTTCCAAGTGTGCCATTGACGAGGCCTGGATGTACCCATAAGTTGCTGGTGAGCATAACTTTTTGTTCATTGCATAAGAGCACTTTTGGAGGCAGTTGTTCATCTTCTGTTGTAGTAGGAGTCTTCTGCCTTTGTTGTTCTGCAGAACAAACCGCTACTAGGATGTTCAATTTTTTAAGCATTATCTTATTATGTAAGACAACTGAGTTGTTTGTTGCAAGTAGGTGCATGGATTCTTCAAATATGCATTTTTATTCATTTGTAAGAGATGAACTTGTTCTTGACATTAGGTGCTGCCAATATTCAAGTGTATCTATTCCATTCCGAAGATTTGCAAGTATTTGCCGGAAAGCAACCTGGGATGGGCTAGTTCCTTGTTGACGGAAAATGGTTGAAAGTGTTATGAATATGTCGAAGCTGCGCCAAAGTGCAGTGCCACGTGATGTCCCAGCGTATAAAGGAATGCCTTTTACAGGTGGTAGTTGGCCTAAATCTCCGACAAGGATAATTGAGCGGTTACCAAAGGGTGCACTCTGATGAACAGGAAATGCCTCTCTTAGACGATCGTCAATGTGAGAAAGCATTTTGGGACCAATGAAAGTCATTTCATCAATGAGAATGTATTCTACATGACGAAGTTGCTCTTGCAGTTGTAGGAGTGGTTGGCCTTCGAGAGGATGCATTGTTTGGATAGGGATAGGAAGGGCAGAGTGAATTGTGAGGGCATTTATGTTGAAAGCTGCAACGCCGGTTGGTGCAAGTAACAATAAAGGGTTTTTGTTTGCTGGTGAGTTTTCGACAAATTCTTGTTGCAGACATTTAATCAAATGGGATTTTCCTGTGCCAGCTGTCCCTTGTATGATTATTCTACGTGGTGGTTTTGGCGAAGGGGCTTTGAAGTGTGAAAAAATAGTGGTAAAATCTATGTTTTGGGTAGGGGATAATGTGTGATCATGGGGAAGGTTGGAAAAAGAATGATGTTGGTTTTGAATGGTTGAGTGGTTGAATTCAATGAAATTTATGGCAGTTTCCTGCAAGGGGGGAGGGATAGTATTTTGTGACCAATTGTGGTTGACATCGAAGTCGC
>APFE030849003.1:0-17103 GCA_000404065.3 Pinus taeda | reverse complement strand
TTTTTTTTAAATTATTGTTAAGGTTTATAGAAAGTGGTTGGAAAGAATAATTAAAATCCTCTCCACCAATAACATAATAACATGTGATATCATAAGGTTTGGTATAATTATTTGAAGCAATATATAGTTGAAAATGAGTAATAACATATGACACGATGAACTTCATATAATTACGTTGAAAATGAATAGTAACCACAGTAACCGATTACAGTAATATGTCCTATGATGCTCAAATTTCTATGAATGGAGAAGGTTGATGACCAACGTTGTCGCTATCTAAAAGCTGTATAATATCTCAAAACAAGATTATATTCCAGGTTTCTTTATGAGGTACTGATTCTACGCCACCATGAGTGGCTGGCCCATTGGTTGGCTATAAATTGCACTTCCTGTTCCCAGACAGATGCACACTTCATATATCTCCATTGAAAGAAAGGGGAGGTGCCGCTGTGAGAAAAAAAAGTGAAGGCACTCCTGATATTATTTATGCTCCCAACGTTAGGTTTCGCGATGATCATTTGGAGGCAGCTCTGCATTTTATTTACACATACTGCTAGAAGCCTCCAGCTGTGAGTAAGATCATATGAAGGCAACGTATTAGAGGTCCGCCGCCTCGTTTTATCGCTCGAAATCTTGCTGACATGATTAAACTAAGTAATGCTGGTAAAGACATGGATCCTATCGGTCGCGACACTGTGTACACACTGTTTTAATCTTAGTTCTGCTTGTGGAAACTCAAATTTTCCCTCAGTTTCTTTATTGGCGAATGAAGGAGATAGCGTGAAGGTGACTAGACGAGAGATTTTATGGAATATCGGTTTAGATTAATTGCCCTTAGTATTGATTAGTTTAACATGATAAAATGGCTTGGTTTCATTTTAAGTAAAATTCCTTTTATCTTTTACCCATGTCGTCGATGGGTATGTTTCACACATTTTACATGTTTACTTTTTGAATTTTAAAGATAAACTGAATTCAGCTTTCCATAGCTAAAATGGATTTCTAAAATTTGATACATTGGCTGTTGCTGGCAGCAGCAAATACACCGCGAAGTACTCACAGTCTGCAATGATTGATAGCATTACCAACTCCCGATGGTAAAATCCAAATTGGTGTTTTGATTTAAAATTGTAAAATTTACATGGGTGCTTATTGGATCTGAGTGAATATTTTGATTAAAAGCTGTAAAACCTATATGGTACTTATTACATCTCACTTAAGATGTCTTGGCTTTTTGTTTTTCCTTGGGTTCAGTGTCAGCAATGGAAACACTTGAAGATCTCCCCACTCGGGTTGTGAAGAGATAGTGATGTTTCCTGATCTCAGTGAATGAATGGATGTCCACCGGAGTGAGCATTATACTCGGGGGACTGTTATGGTCCAATGTCCATGTCTTCATCAGCAGCCTTGGCAGATCCCTTAATATAGTCATGTCAGCGAGATTTCCAGTGATAAAACTAGGAGTAGGGCCTCTAATGCCTTGCCTTTCCATAAACTTCCTGACAGTTTGAGGCTTCCACCAGTATGTGTATATAAAATTGTAGAGCTGCTTCCAAATGATCATGGGTAAGTTTAACATCGGTAGTATAAATACTATCATGGATGTTTTGACGATTTTATAGCAGCGGCAACTCCTCCATACTGGTTAGAAAATTAAGGATATTCTTGTCTGTCTGGAATACAGTATATAATGTGATTCAATGCATCTTGAAATGTATATCTATCACTCTACATGGCAGGTAACTGCTATACAAAAGACTATGGATTTAATATTGCAGTTTTAGTCAGAGGACTGAACCAAATGGCGCGAGTGCAATATACAGACCTCCTGCGCCTTGTCAGGTACCAGTACATAGTGAAGATAATTATCAAATGACAGCAAGTTTTCAATTACATTAGAGTACTGACTTAAGTAGAGAAGAGCGAAAGTACCGATATCTATTTGCAGATTAAAGCCATTGGTCAGGAGTTGCTGTGTGCCTCCTTGCTTTGATCACACAGAATTGAAGATGAATACATTTTGCCCATATACAGTTTAGGGTAAAACTGCATGAATCCATGGCGTGTCTAAATAATGTATGGATGTATCCACTCTATTTAAAAGTAAACTACTCAAGCAACATGTTCCACTTTATTATCACGGTCATGGTGTTCAATAATAACGACATATGCTAACCTATGGAAAATATTATATTATAAAATGGTTGTAGGTAAGTTGATAGGAACATTATCCAGTATCAGAAAATGGCAACTTTTCCTCGAACCTAGTGTACAAATAAAAATGTCAACAAACAAAAGAAAGGCACAATTCAGAGCATCTAACACAAACAATTATTCTTTGTATACCTTAAAAGATTGGATTATTTAAATCGACTCTTATAATTTTCTAATTATTAGTGATGGCTAGCCCTCTCTAAGGCAACAAGTTGCTTTAGTATAGTTAAGAATTTAAAGGTCAAAACATCAATGTTTACTAATGGATTGAGTCCTTGCAAATCTCTTTCTCAGGTTTAGTAATTTATATAAAGGATGTGGATGTATGTGGAAATTAATTGCTCACATATCAATTTAAGGTTTTTATTTTCATCTTAAAAAATAGTGGTCCCAATATTTTGTAATGTTAATAGAAAAATGTAAAAGGATGTCACCAATTAGTGAAGAGAAATTATGGATAAACCATTTTTCTCATTTTACACAGTTGATCCAATAAAACAAACCAAAAGTAGATAAGATATTCTTTTGCTAGAGTCATATCAAACAATTTCATAAGTTTGTGAAACACATAGAATATTTTGTAATTTTAACAAAAAAATGAATTAAAGTGTCCCAATTTTGGATAAACCATTTTTATCATTCTACACTAATGATCCAATAAAAGAAACCAAACATAGACAAGTTAACATGTTTTCCCATGACATATATATATGACACCTAACTGCTTATACAAAAGTCTATGAATTTAATGTTGCAGTTTTATTCAGTTTTCTGAATGTTGCACTTGATCAATATTCTAGTTATACAACCAAATACCCAATTGGATTGATCCATCATGTCCTTTGGCAGGTGCCCATAATTGTCAATTGAGAGAAATATTATATTTTCATTACTTTGACATCACAAGAGTATCGAATTTGTGTCATGATGGTCACTCTTAATGTAGAGCGCTAACTTCAACAAAGAACAACAAAAGTACCTAGATGACTTTGTAGATTGCAGCCATTGGTCAAGAGTTGATGTGTGCCTCCTTAATCTGATTACAAAGAGTTAAAGATAAATTTAGGATAGAACTCCATGAATCCATGTTGTGTTTAGATAATGGATGAATGTATACAACCTATGTAAAATTAAATTACTAAACCAACATATTCAACTTTATTATCGTAGTTATGTTGTTTTAAATGGGTCATTTATAATTTTCTTCAATTATATCTTTTTTTTCTTTTTCTTCTCCTTTTTTTGGCATTTGTATTGACATAAATTTGTAGCTGGTCACAATATATACTTAAGAAATATATTGTTTATTTCCTATCCTTTCTCTTAGTCCTATACTTACTATGGATAGCCAAAACTTTGAGGGACTACAAATTTTCACAATATTCATTACCTTCCTATATGGATACATCTAACAGTAACTTCCTAACAAAATAAAAAAGTTGCAGCAACACATATATCATTTGAAATCATACTCCTCCTCCAGTGGCCTATTGAGGTCTAGACACTTCTTTACTTCCTTCCAACTTCTAGTGTGGGATTCGTTTATGATGGTACACAAAAGTAGGAATTGTTCATGTAAGGTTGCAATGTGATTGTGAATTCCCTCTAACTCATCCATTTTCTTATTTGGCATATCTTTAAAAATTTGGATCTCCTCCAGCATATTTACATTAGTTTTCATCGACTCCTATTGTCTCATACCCATCACCATCATATTCAATTGGAGGGAATCCGTTTTCTCTACTAATTCAATAACCTCGTTCCTTACATCCTTGTTCTTTACATCCTCGTTCCTTACATCTACAGTTGGATTCTCTTTTGTGACTAATGTCACCCATATATTTATCTATACCTCCCCACACCTTCATTTTTCATGATATTCACTACTCAAAATAGTCTAGCCCACTGTCATCAAACTCATCCTTCCCCAACACAATATTTTTCGAAATAAAGGAAATTTTGCAATCTCTCAATAGTTCAATGTCTCCATTGAGACTTAATCTTCACTGCCAATCCTTGGCACAAAGAAGGCCCCTAAACTGACCTATTACCCAAAGGGATTCAAATATGTGTGACCAAAATCCACACTATGTTTCCCTAAATTGCCTACTCAATGGGGCCAATGTGAAGAATTGTATAGATATCACACAATCATTGCTTCAATAGAATCCTATCCAAGGTGACCCTTTATGAGTCTATTCCATGCTAGTAATGTATAGATATGCAGCTTGAGCCCTAGAAGGACACAATCCCATGTTATGACTCCCACCTGCCATGTCCATAAACATGTAGCTAAAAAATATGCCAGTCATGCATGCTAGCTATTCGAAATAGTAGACAAGGATATCAACCAACCTGGAAGCTGAGTGTCTCACAGGAATATGACACACGAGATAGGTTTCTATTCCATGGGACCTGCCAAATTCTTCGCCACTTCCCCCAATTTTTCTTAGCCAAAGTCCCTTATTACTCTTCATCTTCTTTAATTCAAAATTTGTCTCTGAGATCTCATATCAGTCTAGTTTCAATGTAGCATAAATATTCATAAGTTCCTCTCCCCTTAGTGCATCCATCTTTCAATATAGAGGTAAGATGGCATATTTCTAATGTGTCCCAGTTATGAAGAGGGATTGATCTCATTTATGTCTAATCTAAGCACTAAATTTAATTGGGGTGTCGTGAAATCCATTGGGTCCCCTTCCCAAATTTTAAAATGGGGCCAAACCCCAACAATATGATGTTATATTTAATAATTCTTGAGTAAGGTAAATCAAACATCCTTCCTTAGAGATAAACATGTCCTTTTGGGTTTTGGTAGAGGCCAACACCACAAGTAGATGTTTATTTCTAAATGTCGTGCCTAAAATTGGTAGGCTTGATTCACACATTTAACACCTTCTTCATTTTGACTTCTAAGCATATAAAAGCACTCATTTTATGGAATGTCTTCAAGGATGCTCCTTATTACCTTCAATATGTTCCCATATGCTTATTCCAAGGCAATATTCTTTTGCATAAGTGTTGAATGATAATCAATGAGTCTCCCTAAGTCCTAATGTTGGACACTTGTAAAGTTATGTCCACTAGTAGACCTTCTAATTGCGAGTATCAAAACTATTTTATATTATATGTGTTGTGTTGAGTATGAATTTCTAACATATATATAATTTAAAAATATATATAAACCAATAAAAATATGATGACTTCTTATCTTTTTTTTTTATGAATATTTAGCGAAAAAGAATTTTTTTGTTCAATATTCATGACCTCTTTCTTTTAATGGGTTGTGAAATCCTCTTTATAATGATGTTTAAATGGAGTTGTTTTAATAATCTATCTATATCTATTCAATTGACATCTTCTTGTTGGAGGTTGTGAAATGGTCATCCTTGTTAAATTTTGTTAATACTTTTCTCATTCCAAAAGTTATAAAACATTTAACTTTTACCTTTGCAAAATCAAAAGGTTCATTTTTATTACATGTTGTGAAGCATGGTGATGTTTATGCTCATGGAATTATAAGTTAAAGAGAACAAGAAACTTATGTTACAATGGATTATTCCTAATGCATTGTTAATGTATTTTAGCATTCAAATTAAAAGTTATTAAAGAAAAATCCAACTTGGACGTTGTTTATTCCACAAACAACATAGAAGAACACATTTCACATTTTTCTTCAACACTTCACTAAATCTTGTAGAAAGTATCTTTACACATATAGCTCTAGAAGAAACCTAATCACCAGGATTCAACCTTCTTACAACCAAAAAAAAACAAGCAATGTACTCTAAATAAAAACGATAGAGCATTGAGATCCTCAACGACCACTTTTCATTGAACCAAATTTCAAATGTACAAATAAAGACATCAACAAACAAAGGACAATAACATCAACAAAGAAAATACAAGCACAATTCGAAGAATCTAACACACACACAACTAATATATGTATACCTCAAAATATTGGAACATTTGAACTTCACTCCTATAAAATCATTCCAAGAAATAAATAAATTCTTACCTAAATCTAAGTTATTTATAGCTCTCCCTATGGCATAGTTAGATCCCTTAGTATACATATTCCACCTTGCATATGGGCAACAAACTTAACAAGTTCAAAATATAAATGTTTGCTAATGGGATTGCGTAGCTACAAATTCCCTCCCCGTGTTAGGAAACTAATGTAAGGGATGTGGAGGTATGTGGAGGCTAATTGGTGAAGGATAAATTTATGAATTCTATTTGCAAGTTTGTAGATCATAGATGTAATATTTAATAATTTTAATAAAAAAATAAAAGAGGTTCCACCAATTCGTGAAGGGAAATTATGGATAAAAAATTCTCTTTATTGGACAGTGTTGATACATTGAAACAAACCAACAATAGTGAACATAACACTTTTTCTTAAGACTAATCATCGAGTTTCATATGTAAATATGAGACTAAGGAAATACACCTGAGGCCCATCCAACATATCTACTGGTTCTAGCTACATATAGCTCCATTTGATGTTCTTTCATTGAATAGCCTACATAAAATCAAGCAAGAAAAACCTTTCACATTGTTTCATAAAATAATAGATTAAGTCTAGCATGAATCAAGTCTTAATCTAGTAAGTCAAACTTACTTATAAGAACAAAATATCATCTAGCATACAACAAAAATACCTAGACGTAGATATTTTAGAGGGGAAGAATGTACATCTATATTTCTGAAAATCAGAATTACAACAAAGATGATTTATCTTGAGATCTATTTTTGTATTCCTAGCTCCATGCCATGGAATAATTTTCCTTATCCATAATCTCATCTCTATAGAACATGCATAATTTGGATTAGTATCATAGTAAGATAAGAAACATAGCTCTAGCCTAGGCAATGATCACACTATTGTTGGTTCCCAACACTCAAAAATTACAAGAACCTATAGATGGACTCTTACTATAATAGCACATGGATGCATCAAGATAGACTCTTTAATATCTAGCCTCTTCCCTTAGCTTAGGTTTCTTCTTATAAAATCTTTAAATAACTAAGAATAGGTATCATGTCATGTGATTTGAACGAATAGAAGTGAGGGATGGGTTCCATGCACAATTATGATCATTTTCCAACCGATTTCTTGTTGATCTCTACTTAAATTTCAATTTATTAAGGGTCTATGGGATGAAAGTAGGTTTTTTTATAGGAATCCCATCACTAGCCACAATTATTCTATGAGGAAATCACATTTAGATGTTCTTTTACTATGAATGAGAAAGTGTACATCCCTTGAAGCACATTTTATATTCATAACATCTAATCACACATTTATGTAGCATATCTTTCTAAATAGAATTGTAATAGATACCCCCTAATGTATGAAGCTTAAAGAGGAACTCATCATTGAAATACATTCAAAAATAGATGTTCATAAGTGGAATAATGAGTAAATTTATAAATAGAAAATGAGACTACAATAAAAAATTAAACCCATTAAGCAGAGATCATCCTTGGAATAGAAAAATGCATGCCTAATATATGAGTAAACATGGTAACCAACAATACACTATGAATCTATGAAGTCAAATTCCATGCCATGACAAAACACATTATAAATTAATGTCATATAAAATATTATCACCACTAACCAATACAATGTGGATCTATGTATTTGGAAGAGGCTTAGAATGAATTAGAGTGAAATACAATATTCAAAAATATTTATTTAATAGTGACCCAATATCTCCATAGCTCACGAAGTAGCATTGATAGAAAATGCCCCTAGCTCAAGGTCATCAATCCAAACTCAACAATCACATGAATATACATCATGACGATTAACGACATAATGTTAAACATGAGAAAATAATTCTAAAGATGAGTGAGTGATTAAAATAAATGTAATGGAACCTACTTATAGTGAAAATGGACCCTTATGAGCATTGTATGCTCTATTAAATAAAGGATACAATATAATTTTTTAATTGAGATAAAGCTTACGATGTTTAATACTCATTGAATAAATTAAGTGGATGTCATTGATGTAATCCCACTGATAATTACTAGGAATATTTTCACTAATGTGTCAATGTATTAAGGTAATATCTAATTTGTATATCATGTTCCTAGATAATGACCTAGTGTGGATAGGAAGACATACATTGAAAGGAGATCCTTAATGTATCATATATCATCGATCAACACAAAACAATATCTAAGTTATTTGATGAAGAAGTCAATCACCAAGTACAAATTAAGACATGTATGCTCAAATTGAAACGTCAATATTTTTGTAGAATTATCAACTTGAGATCAACTTCCCTTGAAAATATAGCAGGACAAAATAATGACATTTGAAACCTTGACTCAAAAGCATCTATATCATAATTCAACAATGCAGTGAATGATGAATAACTCTCCATAATGACAAGAATAATAACTAGTTAGAGGATTAAATAACTCATAATCATAGTGCAACTCTAAACATAATCTAAATATTAGGGAAATTATGAGGTCTAAAATGGGTTTCTAAGGAAAAGAGTAAAATAATAGTTAAAATAGTAAAATAACACTGTTGAAATTTTAAAGAAAATGAAAGGACACATATTTTTTTATATTGTATTTCCATCTTATATCCTAGTAGATTTAACAATGCGATGTAGATACTTAGTTGATGTGGAACTAATATGCATCTAATTAGTTACATCTTCATAGGTTTTAGTAGGCCCCATATTAAAAAAAATTGAAAATACATGAAAAAAGCATGTTCAACACACTTTTTTCATGTATTTTCAATTCTTTCAATGTGGCTCTACTCAAAAGCAGGTAGAGTGAGTACTCATTGGTTATGGAATTTAATTTTACATCCAATGTGTCTCTACACTCGACATTTTATTAAACCTACAAGGAGATAAAAGAAAAATATAATGATAAAAAAAAGTAATTTCATCTTTTCCCTCCAAAATATCATCGCCTGACGAAGACATATGATATTGAATCCTATTAGTTGCTTTAAAGTTAATCTTGTTAGTACATTTTTTTTAAGGCCCATTTTTTACCTCAAAATTTCCCTAATGTCCCAACTTTAAGAATAGGCACTAAAGCACTCTCCATAGTAGATAGAAGAAAAGTTAATTAGAGGAATAAGTAACTCTTAACTATGGTAGAACACTTAACAAAACCTAAATTCTAGATGTAATACAATGACATAAACATGTTCCACATTGAAATAATTGATGATTATTACTCAAACTAAATCAAATAAATACTAAAAGTATTTCCCCCCTTAATCTATCTTTTATGTTTTTCATTTTTTTTGTCCTTTCCATGTTTCTATGAGAGAAAAAAAGAGATAAAAGTATGTTATAATGGAGAAAACAAGTGGTTCAATGGGATGCAACTACATTCTAAGTGCATGGAACAAACCTATGAAAAAATGTTCCTCGAAAGTGATGACCATTAATAGTTGTTTTCTCCAAGGATAAATGATCACAAAACAATGGAAAATGGATGCAATTCGATAAAGTTCAATACTAATTGTAAAAGAATGACAAAGAAAATAAAAGTGTAATAACATGCATTATGATATAAGTGGAAATGACAAAAAGAAACCATATGTCAAGAAAAATAATGAGAACTCTTTTAGGATATGGCTATAAAAAGAGAAAAGAGAAATATTAGGTCTCAATGTTTAAGTCACAGTATGCATAAATAATATCTCAGGCCGATGAATAAATGTAACATGGATTCCAAATGGAAAGGTAGGAATTCTAACTAAGGTGACCCATGAATTCGAACCATGAAGAATAATAACCAGAAGGTATGCATGCTAACTAAGGTAGCGCATGAAAGGTTGGTTTTACAATACATGTTATGTATGAAATATGAAGAGGACTAATGTCACAACTCACAAGTTGGTGGGTTGAAGCATAAGTTCTAATGTTTCATAAAGAAATATTAGAATATAAGGAAAAACATATTGCCATAGGTGAGATCAAAACACATAAATCATGGCTCTATGAAGATCGCCATAGAAAATAATGAGGAAAATATGTCCAAAATTCTATATACATGATCAACAACACTAGTATAGAACTTAATAAATCCAATATAAACCTTCAATCACAAATTGTTCTCTCTAAATTGAAAACAAAAACCTTAAAAATATAATATGGTGCAAAGAAGTGAGTAACATTACTATTTACATATTATACTTCCCTAGGTAGATTCCCTTGTGTGGCTCAGATCAAGGATTCCTATAATAACCAATGAATTCATGGGCTCTTTTTGACAACATGAAACACACCATGTTTGATCCTGAAACTTCTGTCGATATTTTCATAGAGAGTTCATCACAACATATTTGATAAATCAATATTTAAGAATTTGAAATATACACTATTAGGGCTTATTTTTATTTAGGTTGATGGATATGCATATTATAGTTAATTTTGTAAGCATGCAAATTAAATTTATGGAGAAAATAGAGAACAATGAAATCAAATCTTATAAACCATGATTGACAGAATATATGACCTATGAAACCCTTTCTAGGGAAAACCTGACTAGAAGGTGAGGTTGTTTTCTCTCTTTCTCTGCATATAAAATGACTATGAGTATAAAGTAGTATGGGTTATGGATCATGGGATACTACAATGCATAAGTCCTGTATGATTGTTAAATCTCCTATCCCTCTCAACTATTTTTCTCCTAGATGGAAAAAATTGACTCTAAATTAATGGAACCCTTTTTCCTCCTACTGGCTCGGTTATAACACAACTCGATAGCCTATTGATGCTTTATTTTGACTATCTTAGCTTCTCATCAAAGTTACAATACAGAATACTCTATAGTATTCATCATCGTAATCACTGGATAAACCATTTTCCATGAATAATGGTGGTTGACACGGTATCCTCTCGAATTATGATAGTGAAAACAAGAAGGCCAACTTCTGAGTGGCGTAACGTTTCCATATGGAATTTGATTGAGGTCATTCTACCATCATTGGAAAGCTATCTATCTGTATATTATGAAATAAAGTTGATACTCCAAAAAATAAAATATTCATTTCCCCATAATTGAATTGATTGCTCAAAGTTCACTTGGAAGGTTTAAGACCTCGATTCGCCAAACTATGTCCCATCGATAGAAATAGTCTTGTATGTTGATTCCTCAACGTTTTCCACACTAAAAGTGTTGAGATGGATAAAAAATAATATAATAATCCAATACATATAAATGTTAGGGATATTCCACACAGGTTTCAATTTCCATGTTACTAACATATTCTAATTCTAGTCATGGAATAGGATCAAGTCATTGTAAGAAGTAACTCAAGGACAAGTCTCAAAAGCTAATGCAACTCTTTTGTGATTCTCCTCAAAAAATAGAAAATATATCATAAATTTTTAATTAGCTTGGGCTGGAGTGGAAAATTTTGTGGTAATTCTAGAAAATGAATCCTAAACAGAATTAAGCCAAGACTTAACATTTCACTAAATTACCTAAAATTCCTTCCAAAATTATTTAAAAGGTGTATAGTAAATCTTAAAACTTTTGAAGGAGAAATATCGTCCAATAAAATATATTCTAAAATGGGTTGATTTTTAAAATGAGTTCAAGAGCTAGCTTGTTAGAAAGGTTGCTTAGCATTCCATACAACATATGTTAGGTTTTTAGAAAACCTCTATCTAGGGAAAAAATAATGATAGATAATTCATATATCCACATAATATATTAGTCATATTCATGGCCCACAAGATAGCCTCCTCTGAAGGGAAATTCAGCATAAAAGAAATTGTGTAGCTAATGTGGTTCATTGACAAAATGAAGGAAGTGAAATAATCATATTCCATATTTTGATGGATATTATGTTCAACAGCCAATTGTTTTTATTTGCATTTCTTGATAAGAAATTTCTACTATGCTTAATGGAAAACTCATTCCAAATTACTATATCTTAGAAGGGTGGGCCACTACCCCGGGATCTTGATTTATTGCTAAGAGTTAGAAAGAAATCAAGTGTAGAAGCATGTTATCCATAATTAAACTAGAATGAAGGGACAAACATTTTGACTCAATTATAGTTGTAGAAGTCACACATATTAGAGCTGTGTTTACATAATTAACTAGTCGACGTAGGGTGATTGTACCCATAAAATATGTGTAGGTTTTAACACTATACAATTAATTGTTGCAAACAGTTTCTTAATAAAATAGAAACTATGAAATGGAAAACATAAAAATAAACACAAAGATTTAATCTTGGAAACCTAATAAGATTTTTCAATATACACCTTCTTGTTTATAATATTACAATATAGTATGTATATCTCACGACATTTATAAACTACCAATCCATTTACCATGGATTAGAATAAAATTGTAATACCTTAACAAAAACTACAAAACCATGGGAAAAAACTCCATTTAATACAAGCCACTAAATCCAAAAACAATGTACTAAAAAATAATAAACATATATGCAAAAATACAACCAAAAGTATTTCCTTGTATTTCCTTGTAAGGATCTCCTTGTAATGGATGAAGGTGGCAATAAAGTTCTAGGATAGTTTTATTGATTGAGAGAGGTCATCCAACACACAAGCCTAACATTCGTTTCCCAAGCTAAAAGTAATAATGTATTCCCATGCTAGGTACACATGTTCATGAAAATTATCATTTGGGTTAGCTAGTGAAAAGTATTGACATTGGAAATATCAGTTGGTTGCATAATGTATTCAACCCGTAGGTAAATGGCTATTTGTAATTAGGGTCATATCATCATTTTGATGGTGGTGGTATTCAACTCCTTTGTTGAGTATTATTAATGAGGGTGATGATCATTGAATAAGATGGTGTTTAATATCGACGCTATCAACTTTTAATGATGGGCATAGTTATTGCAAACTTCATTAATGAGAAAAGTTATTATTGGATGATAGTGGTAGCCAATTCACATGCTAGCTATTACTAATAAGGAAAATTATAGTTTGGATGAGGATGGTAGCCAATCTATATGCTAGCTAGTATTAATGAGGGTGACTATATGGATGGCCTCCCTCAATAAATTATCCTATTATTAATGATGGTGTTTATCATTTAAATGTGGTTTATATTCAACCAATACTATAATTGTTATTAATGAGGGGAAATATCATTGTATGAGGATGGGGGTATTCAATTCCTTGTTTGGATTCCCTTAGTAAGGATAAGTGCAATTGGGATGAGAGTAGTTTTTAACTCCTACACCCACTAGTCCTAATGAGGATAATTATGGCGATTGTTACAATCATACCTAATTACTATATGGAAATTATTATAATTCTGTGAAATTGGGATTAAAAACTTTATTAACAAGAGAGGTATGACCTTAAAAAAATTATTTTTAGCAAGATGGTCAAATTAAGGAAACTTTGTTTTGGATGAATGTAGTGTACTAACTAATCCTGACCGAATCACCTAATTGGATAGAATTTATAAGGACATAATTTGTTTAGGTGAAAGTGTTTGTCATTTCCCATGCTAGTTAATCTTAAAGAGAGGAAACATAATTTGAACAACAATCCTACTCAACTTAGAGGATAACTTTAGACTAATTATATTTGGAATAGTAGTGGTAGGGAATCTAATTCTAAAAATAGCAGGTGTTTAGGCTAGCAATTGTTATTGTTTGAATCACAATGGTAGTTCAATGTTGGTATTCTATAAAAAATTGTCATCAGTTTATTTAAGGAAATCTCTATAAATCATAGTAAATATTGAATGCATTATTAACATAGGTACATGGAAGAATAAAATATCTTTTAGTTGACAAATTAGATATGAATATGGAAAAAAATTTAGGCATGATCCAAGCTTGGTTCATGATGGAACTATTTCTTTAAGAGTTTTGTCCATTTTATTCATACAAAGCCTTGGAAAATATATTAGAATTTGACTTTTAAGGGAGTTTCCAATTCTTATGTCATGAAATTTTGACAAGAAGAAAAAAATTATTACATTATTAGACTACTTTGGTGGAAAGCCTATATGTCGGTAATTTTTTTCTACGGGTTCACCATAAGAATGAAACCAAAAAGAATGAATGGTAATATATGTACATATGTAGATATTTAACAATGAATGTATACACATATAATATCATTTGATTATGTGCAAACAAAGTTATTATTGTTTCCCATTTTAAGCAAACACATAAATGCAACTTTGCTTGAAAACCCAATATATATGATCATGCATATTGAAAATACTCACTCACATCCTCGGCAAATGTGTTCAATTAAATATGATGTGATTATGAATCTATCTAGTGGATAAATTTAATGAGTCACCCATGGCTGTGAATTCATATTGAATTTATTAACCTTCTATATCCAACAAACATAATCCAATTCGTTAGATTTTCATATACAATGTTTTTAACCTTATCAACTTGACACACTCGTGTCGCTCCTATCATAAGCATGCTTTTTTTGTGGTCCCTAGTCACTCTTATAATTAATTTCCTCCCTTATGGCATGTTGTCATTGGTTGAGTTCTTCTACCTAGTTGTATTATCATTGTGTGAACCAATGTTTGTGTACATTATATTTAAGGGAAGTCCTAAGACTCCTACTCATTATTTTTCATCATTCCATTATGTCAAGTTGAATTCCATTACAAATATCAATATATTCTATTGCATTTGTTGGTTTAAGGGACCTATCATCACCCTTTCTCTAATCAATCTAGCCCTATCGACACCAACTTATTAAATCTTGAGGTTTTATTTATATTCCCAATACCTTTATTTTTTTCCGTTATTGGTGATTTACCTTACATTTAACATTCCGTTCGTAGTATTGATCTGTAATGGCAGGTGACTCCTCTTAGTGTTCAAATTCAACACATACACTTACATTGTGTCACTATGCACTAGCCTCTAGGTATATCTTATAATTATTAATGAGCTACC
The DNA here is from genome assembly GCA_000404065.3 of Pinus taeda. Lineage (NCBI taxonomy): Eukaryota > Viridiplantae > Streptophyta > Pinopsida > Pinales > Pinaceae > Pinus > Pinus taeda. The sequence continues at coordinate 1,949 of APFE030849003.1, read as the reverse complement.
TCACATCTAACAATGAATTATATCATCCATTACTAAATAAATGATGTCCCCCATGATCAACTACAACTCCTTTAATCACATTATGGATATTTGTACTACATCATATCAATGTTTTAAATGTAGTTGAAAACCAAAGGCACTTATGGCTCTTCTTTAACATTTGTTTTAAGCCTCTAGCTTATCTTATCTCAGTTAACTCATTACATGTTCCAGACACCATTTCAATGTTCCTCATTTCTTGTAGATTTATGTTGCCTAAGGTGACCTTGCTCCATCACAAGTGCAAATGGAGGTGACATTCATTTTACATATAGCATAGAGTAACTTCATCTATAAATCCACTATCCCATATTTTACATGAATTGACAATGACATAAAAATGTAGATGACTACCTCATTATGAGAACTAGCATACCTTATAAGTGTATATGAAAATGGTATCCTTTTTTTCTTTGTTATGGTTTCCATAAAATGTAGCCCACTCTCTTTTTACAAGGTTAGGAAAGAAATACATGTGACATTTCCTTTATATGATCTTTCCCTAACATCACACAATATAGGGCATATGTTATCATATCGATTTCATATGCCTACGAGACTTAAGTGGAAATATCCCAACATAATTGATATCATCATTACACACACACACACAATATCTATCTATCTATCTATCTATCTATCTATCTATATCTATCTATCTATCTATATTATATATAATATATATATATATATATAATATATAATATATATATATATATATAATATAATATATATATATATATATATATATATATATATATATATATATATATATATCTAGATAGATAGATAGATATATATTAATATTTATATAATATGGAATGTAGGTCAATTCCACATCACAAAACAAATCCAAACTTCAAAAACTAACCATCAAAGGGGCATCACAACTTTTGTTTTATTAGTCATATGAATCACGTAGTAATTTCCTTAACACTCATGCAATCATTGTAGTGGCATGCTTTGAGAAATTTCATGGACCATTAATACCAGAGATAGCTAACTTTGAAACCTAGTAGGTGAATTCTTAACCATAGTCATGGAATTTCTTCATTCAATAGGAGGTTAATTGACGACCTCTTGATCAATTCAATGACATGAGTTCACATAAATGAATATTTTGGATTCCAATTTAATTAACCTACCTTCAATCTCATCTTTCACCTTTCAAGCAAACCTCTTTGATGCATTTTATAATACTTTGTTGTGCTGAAGTGCCATTGCCAAGATTGTGTGAATGAGTCACAAGTCACTTGTTGTCATTGACATTGCTTAACTCTTCCTTGGCCCCATGCAACCCAAATTGCTCTTAAAACATTGATTACAAAAGGGCAAGTATTGCTTCATTATTTCTTCTATAGAGAGATCCCATTGAAGGATGCAAACTACCCTCCCATGGAGAAGGACTAAACATCATATCGATAGGCCATTATGTAGGTGATATTATTTATTTTTGTACATTTTCATTGGTTTAATAGATCATTGAGATCTCCCCCTCTAATATGTTCTTTAATTTGTTTAAAATCATGTACTAAGTGGTTTATCAATAAGTATGTATACATTGTTTGGTTGTGTTATATTCTTTCCACGACTAACCTACGTAGTGAACCAGGGCGTTAGAGGGGGGACAGAGCCCCCCCTTCGTTGCACTGATTGCGCAGCGGGGGGGTCACAGGGGGGGCGGAAAACCCCCCTCTCCGGGGAGTTTGAGGGGGGCGGGTAGCCCCCCTCTACGGGGTTCGGGGCAGCGCCCCGAGAAATTTTTTTTTGGATCATATATTAGGTTGGGCGAACATACCTATGGTTTTTCGGTCCATGGTTTTGGACGTGATGGTTTTCGGTCCATGGTATTGGATGCTTCAGCATGTATAAATATGTATTGTAACATTGAAAGGAATATAATGAAAAAT
>APFE030848989.1:0-12394 GCA_000404065.3 Pinus taeda | reverse complement strand
ATTTCCTTGCCATTAGTTGCATTAGGTTGTTTGATTGCTTGAGTTCGTTTTGTTTGATTGAAAAATTCCTAACCTTCTCATAGTTAGAATTCATCGAACGAAATGATGTTCTTTGGCATGTAGTTTGCATCTAAGTAATTCTGAGAGATCATACGGTAGGACCTGAAATCAAAACTTAATTCAAGATCAATCGTAAAATAAACCAAATTTATCTAAAAACACATTGGAACTTAACGCAAATATCTAGAGGTCTAGGCTAGAGACGTGCTCCGGCGTCGTTAAACCTAGTCACTCTTGTTTTCGCATTAAGGTTGGGTGATTCCTCCTGGTGTGATTCAATTGTGGTCTAGCACGGATTTAGGCTCCCACATACCGTCGCGTATATATGGGGAGACTCCACTAGGTTTGCATCCTTTATCCATAGGAAGCCGAGTCTGCCGCCTTGTGAACCGTAACGCACCGAACACAGCATTCGGGAAGATTGACTGCAGTAGGGAAATTCCTTGGTTCTCATACGATTGCCAAGGTGTATAAGTAGTTTTGCGGATTGCTTGGTGAACCTTTTGCCTAGAATCTCCAGAGCAGTCACTTTTGATCCTTTTAAGACTCCCTAAAAGAAAAGGTTTAAGTGAGCGTCTTGTCACTTCTTGCTCATTAAACATTCGAAGGAGACTAGAGTCATCTTTTTGTCCTTTTCTCGACTCTTAAAAAATGAAAAGGTCACGTTTAGTTCCTGTGTCTTAAAAATTCATTCGGCCACGATAACATTACCTGGTTAGATCTTGTGTGCGTTAGCTTGAGTAGGATTCTCTTTACTATGGCAACTTTTCCAGGGTTCACCAACCCAAGTTCCCCTCCTGACGGGAATCCTAGTCATTTCCCTCCTCTTGGGAATGTTGGTGCCCCTTATATGGCGACGTTATCCCTTCTGGGGTTAACTGTCGGGTTGCCTGTATGGTTGTTTTCCACCTCTTTGGTCCCTACCGTGTCGGCTGATACTCCATCAGTCCCTCCACCTGCACAACATCATGTTGGACCTCAGGTGGACCTCTCTCCTTCGACAACTACTTCTACGTCTCCTTCTTGTACTTTGCCTGGTGAAAGTTTCGATTCGAATAACTAGGTGGCTAAGAAGAAGAAGAACAAGAACAAGAAGAAGAAGTCTCCTAAGGGAGAGGTTACAAACACAACTATTCCCTAAAGTACACCTGAAGTCGGGCCCCCTTCCGCTCCCCCGTGGAAGGTTACGTTTCCTTGTCGACTATGCAAGGAGGACCATCTTCTTCGCGATTGCCCTGGCATTCCCAGGGTACTAGAAATATGGTCTCGCAATCCTGCCCACCCCTCATCATCCTCTGAGGCTCATGGCGATGCTACCTCATCAGTTGGGAATGGCAAGGGAAAAGGAAAGATTCAAATCCCTTGCAGACTTTGTGAAGGCAATCATCCCCTTCACCTTTGTCCACTGATGGATAAAGCCTCCACTATTTTGGAAAGTCTCCCAGCTCCCTCGCCCTAACTCCCCATTGGATATCAGCGTCTTTCTACAGCTGCAGATCATTCGCCTCCCGACAATGAGATTGGTTCACATTCTTCTCTTGTCCAGGCCCCTCTTCCCGAACTTGGCTGTGTCCAGTCTGTTCCAGACCAACCATTGGTCGGAAAGAGTGTTGACTGGAGTTCACCTCCTGTCGACCACTCTGTTTCGGGAGAGCAAAATTTCCATGTTCTTCTCGTCTCATCCAATTCTCCTGAGCTTGATGATGGTCTTCCCATCCCACCCTCTCTGGAGAACTCTGATTCGGTCCCTTCGGAGCAGGGGGGCAACCATATGGTTCCCCCATCAAGTAGTTCGGTCGTTTCCTTCGATTGGAATCGTTTGAATACCCCACCCCTTCCATCCCATGTGCCTTTCTGGGTCACCGCCTATGCCTACCATATGGCGCTGCCTGGCACTGTGTTAGATGAAGGAGCATCGGTTAGTCTCATGCCTGTTACTACTTGGCAGGCTTTGGGTTCCCCATCGCTTGTACCTGTCGCACTGAATCTCACCGCTTTTGACGGAGGAACGAGTCAACCATTAGGGATCCTTCCAAAGTTCCCTATTACTTTGGGAGGCAAGACTGTCTATATAGATGTCTCGGTTACCCAAGGATCTCTTCAGTCTTCTCCTTGGTCGTGACTATGTGTATGCCATGGGAGCCCTTGTTTCTTCACTTTTCCGTGTGGTTTTCTTTCCACACGATGGAAGAATGGTGACGATGGACCAATTATCGTTCGTTTTTCCACAAGCCCCTCTAGCACCATTGTCCTTCCCTCTTGGTTCTCATCCACCAGTTGCACCTGTCTCATCCCAGATCAACTACGTGGCCACCTCTCCCGTGCCTATATCCAGCAATGCCGCCGTCATGCATAGTGTCCTGGGGGCATTGGGTCCTGACTTCCGAGACATTTACCTCCCACCGGGAGCGCCACTCTTGGAAGCCCCGACTTCCTGTTCATTATGATGAAGTTCGGGCGGAGCATAGTTCGTTTCCTATGTCAAGCTCCTTAAAAAATGAAACTAGGATTGGGCAGAGCATAGTTCGTTTCCTATGTCAAGCTCCTTAAAAAATGAAACTAGGTTTGGCGGAGTTCCTTGTCTTGAGTCAAGCTCGTTAAAAAATGAATCACGGATTTCAGAGCATAGTTCACTTTCCTATGTCAAGCTCCCTAAAAAATGAAATTAGGTCTAGTCGGAGCATAGTTCATTTCCTATGTCAAGCTGCTTAAAAAATGAAACTAGGATTGGTCGGAGCATAGTTCATTTTCCTGTGTCAAGCTCCTTAAAAAATGAAACTAGGTCTGGCGGAGCATAGTTCCTTGTCTTGAGTCAAGCTCGTTAAAAAATGAATCACGGATTTCGGAGCATAGTTCACTTTCCTATGTCAAGCTCCCTAAAAAATGAAATTAGGTCTAGGCGGAGCATAGTTCACTTTCCTATGTCAAGCTCCTTAAAAAATGAAATTAGGTCTGGTCGGAGCATAGTTCACTTTCCTATGTCAAGCTTCCTAAAAAATGAAACAAGGAGTCTCAAGGATAGTTTTGCTAATGTATCAACCTCGTTAAAATAATGAAACGGCTTGTATTCGAGCATAGTTCCTGATCTTGTGCCAAGCTCGTTAAAAAATGAAACAAGGATTATGAGGATAGTTCTTTTACTGTGTCAACCTCATTAAAAAATGAACCAACTCCCTTTCCAACTTGAGTCTTTTGATTAAGATCTCGTAAAATACAAGTCGAGTCTTTCCAAGATCTCGAAAGTGAACCTTCATTCCATCCACTTTGTTGAATGCAATGAAGCTTGGGGGCCATGTACCTCGTTTTGCGTCATTATGCTGGGGGTATGCGAACTTATAACAAGCATAGTTTTTCGTTTCAAGCTTGTGTAAACATGAAACCGAATCCAAGCAGAGTTCTCTACGGTTCAAGCTTGTGTAAAAATGAACCTATACCCGAGTCATCTTTAAGCTCTTTTCTGACTCGTAAAATATGAAAAGATTGCCGAGTATTTTTTCCCTTTTTGACTCGCTAAAGAGAATAAAAATGGACGTCTTCTTTCAGCTATTTTCTGACCGTTTAAAGAGGAAAAGATTTCCAAGTTATTCCTCTTGGCTCATTAAACGTTACTAAGGGGCGGTCGTTTTAAGTTCTTTTGTCGACCGTTAAAACATAAAAAGATTATCGAGTTCTTGTCATTTCAAACTCGTTAATGGTTATGAAACGACGTGGTTTTGATCACTTTTTTACCTTTTTCAGATCGAAATCACTATTTATGAAAAGTACTCCTCGATCGTAATGGTCGGGCGGTTCTTTCGGGCATTATTTTATACTTTTTCGGGTCCGAGAGACACAACTTTACGAAAAAGGACACCCTTGATTTCCTTTTCTGCTGTCTTTTCAAACTCTCTAAACATGAAAAGACGCCGAGTTCTTCCTTTGTCAGACTCGTTAAAACCTGATGACATCGGATCTTGTCGAAATGACACACCACAAGCATATGCTATCCGCATCAAGCTTGTTAAAAATAATTGGGGTACTCGCCAGAAATGGTGGGGGAAAAGAAAAATTTTGGGAACCATAATTTGGTAATGATTTTTGGCCAACGCGCACCCATATGTTTTTTCCTCTCTTATCATGAAGTTCTTTGAGGGAAAAATCCTCAAGATAGAGGTCGAGAGTCATCATGACAACTAATGACAACTATCCTCAGTAACTTTTCAGGATAATGCCAATCCGCAATGGATGTCCTGGTACATTGTATCTTCCTCCATTCTCCATCTATAAATGACTGTCCTCATGCATTAGATAAGCTAGTTTTGCTAGAGTCTTTGTGAGTGCTAAAGTAATACTATAGTGATAGTAATAATTGTGAAGCATAGGGAGGTTATGCTGCCGAAATCCTGAGAGAGAGAAGGTCTTTGCAAGGCGTATTTAGCTGCTCGCCCAGTCAAAGAATAGGTTCAACGTCAGAACCTTGGTTGTATCTTTCTCTGTTTTTATTTATTAATAGACGACTATCATTATGGTTCCACTCCTGTTGTCTTTATAATGATGATTGAGTTATATCTTTTCTGACTGATATATAGTTTCATATATTGGATTTTATGCTTGTATTTGTGTCGTTCTTTGCATGTGAAGGTGTCCATTCACGAGGATCGTGGGGATTGTGACCAGCCGGAGCAAAGAAACGGGAGCGACGATTCTTCTACAAGTACTAGCATTGGAATCCAGGTAGGCCATCATCATCGATCTTTGATTTGCAATTAGGAACTTGCGTGTTAGCGTTGTGTGATTGTTGCTAGACCCGTGTTGGGCTAGTGGGATCGCCTTTGTCCGCAGAGGGGATTTACCTGTTCAACAGGAGGGGGTGGGGGTGTACAAGAATTATGGGGAGGGAGATGGGGTGTAAGGGGGGTGGATAGATGGGGAATCCCAAAGGTGACCTTATTTTTCTCAACTCCTAACTTCGACGTGCCTTCAAGACAGGTGGGGGAATGTCATGGGGTTGTAGGGTTACTTCTTTCTTCTTCACTCTCAGATCCTCCTATCAAGGGGCTATAGTCAATGTCAATAAAATTCTTTGGATCTATTCTATATCATTTTCCACTTCGCATAAACCCTGGTTCAAGCTTATTTCCGCTTTGTCCAAACATTAATCTGACTGCATTCACATAATCCCCTTTTCACATAATAGCATCTTAATCCAGAGATTAAAAGATCTTAAGAACTTACCTCGTGGTCCTTTGAAAAGTCTTCATTCAACTTTGCTATAGGATACGATCGCATCTATTGTGAACTCTGTGATAAATCCTCCCAAAATGCTATTGATCCATAAAGCAATAACCCTTGAGATATTGTTAATGACGTTCTTGAGTCGTTGTACCAATTTAGGATTCCATTCCTTAGGTTCTTCTTTCTTGAAACAAGTATTATGCTCAGTCAACTTAGATACCCACTCATATAATTTAATTTAGAATGATTAAAAGAAGATTTTGTATTGCTCTTTGATGATATACTTATGCAACCAACCTTCAATTGATAATCAAGGGTTTTTGTTCTCTTTTTCCGCAACTTCTCTTTCTTTCCTTTCAACCCACTCCTGGATTTCTTTCTTTGACATATGCCAACACATATCCCTTAAGCAAATCCTGATCCTGGAAATGGAACCATTTGTTGGTTTAAGGGGGCTTGACCTAGATTCAGATTGTATTACGCACTAACAAAACCCTCAACCACTGGCCCTTTTGGCAGTGATATGCAAGCAAATCATAATCTCACTTGAAGCGATTATGGGAGGTTGCAGAACCAGGTTTCTGCAACCAGAGGGATATCCGCGTTATGGTGCCTGTGTGCTCACATATGTATTATATATATCTAAAACTTCGCGTACATGAATAACTTTGTGTTGATGATTAATTTCGCAGACTAGTACTTAATGCATAAACATAACAAAGAACAATATAACACGTATTATTTCACATAATTTAATAAAAAACATGCATGGTGATATATATGACAATAGATAATGAACACAAAAAGATACACAATACTTCAACAAAAATTCTTCTTTATTAATAAGGATCTTCAATACATGCACTTCTATGACGTGCGAACCTAGTTGCAGGTGTTCTGTGCACTTAGCTGCAGACTCTTCAAGGCCTCCACACACTCAATTGCGAAGCCTCCCCGAAAATACAGACCCAAGAAAGAAATCACACATCAGAAACAACCTCCTTTTCCTAATCCTAGCTTCCTAGGTGCCAGTTTCACCTCCTGCGCAGTCTCCCTGGTCCTCGGTCAACGCGCTTTGACTGAGGTCCTTGTCGTTCCACACTGCCTACCAACTGCCACTATTCAAAGGTCTTTCTGATCGCTTTGTGCTCTTGAATTCGAAGTTTGTCCCAACCTGATACAGTCACAATGCTTTGATTTTTCTTCATGGATCCAATTCGAATCACAACCTTCCCATTGAAAAAGATTTTGGACCACCAAAAGTTGGTTTTCAAGCATCGGCTAAGTGAGGGTACAATTTTCTCACTTGTCCAATCTCTACCCACTTTGCACTACTCGACTTTGAACCCTTGAGTCCAATTCTGAGGTACTCAACATCTCCCCTGCGCGTTGTCCTCACCTTCCTATCCAGCACTGTGTCTTCCTTCAATTTATTAAGATATTCAGGTACCAGGTCATCAATAGAAGGCAATTGACTCTGCTCTTCGGGATCCTCAATCAATGAGGGTTCAAACAATCTCAAGCAATCTGCATTTACAACTGAGTAGATGTGCATGTGAGCTAGGAGATCAAGGCGAAAAGCATTATCACCAATCTTCTCAAGTATTTTGAAAGGTCCATACCTAATAGGCTTCAGCTTTTACCTTCACCTTGCATCCTGTCCTTGCTGATATACAACCAGACTTGGTAAACAACTTGGAAACTATACTCCATTTGATGCTTGTCATGCCTTAGGAAGAATCTTAGAGAATATGGTCACTAAGGTTACTAATAGAAACAAATATACCTGGGGGAACAGTCTACGATCTGATACGCACGCAAGGGAAGAGTAGCAAGCTCAATCCCCTTGAAGGCTCCTCGACATAAACCGAGGTTTACCAACAAGTGACCTTAGGCTCCTCGACAATAATCTGAAGTTTACCGTTTGTAATATGTGAATATCTGGCGTCGTTCCCAATGAGGAAGGATTGATTCCCACACTGGTTCGGACACGATCTCGTGCTTCTCCTTTAAGAGGAGCTTTCCCAGAGCATAGATGCAACAATTGGATTTCTCCTACGACAAGATAAAGCTACTCGTTTGTTTTACTATCTTGGAGAGTTAATTACTCCCTACTCCAAGATACTAGCCTAAGCTATATTGGTGTATCAGAGCCCTAGAAACAAAAAATTTGCTAGATTGATTTTATATTAAGCGTGATTTGACCTAGAACAACAAAAATACAAAGGTACTAATGTTTTCCTTAAAGTAAATATATAGCGAGATGAAGCCTACCTAAAATCTTTCATATGTTTCACTCCTTCCTTGGATTGAATGCTCCAATCCTAGCTCCGATTGCTATTATTAGAACCTGCATAGTCAGATAACACAAGCCAATGATCCACATAATCTATGAAGCATCATCTAATTACTTTATTCAACAGATCAACATGGTATTAAAATATATGAAACCATAACATCATATATAAGAAAATAAAGAACTCTTTGCATTAATAGAAAAGGAGTGAGTTACAACCAAAAATAGGTGTTGATCTTGTAGAAGAGCTCCTCCATGTTGACCTGTTGTTTCCTTGTCACAAAGTGCACCTCTAATCACCCTAATGCATGGAAAGATATCTCTCACATTAGCAACAATGGGTGTAATCGCTCTCCAAAATCCAACCCCTTGCTTATGGATGGCAGTAAATATATAGGTGAAGGAGGTAGTTCATGAATTATTATCCTTCTATCAATTTGGGCTTGAAATCCACTCTTGGTGGGAGGATGAGCTCAAGGGATAAGGGATGAAAACTCAAAGTTAGGATAGGATAGGATTCTGGACTTTTATCTGAGGTAAATGATTACAATAGATCCTGGAAGCTTCTAGAAGAGGAAGCTTCAGGATTCTTTCTCCTTTTCCCGAATTTCTAGAATCAACACACCCCCAACACTGAGAAACCTATTGGTGATCAACACAAGTGAAAAGTAGGGCTACCTCGTAGTCAATGTTGGCTAGTAAGAGACCAGGGTGTGTTGGTCCTTAAAATGACTAAGACCTGCGTGTTAGCGTTGTGTGATTGTTGCTAGACCCGTGTTGGGCTAGTGGGATCGCCTTTGTCCACAGAGGGGATTTACCTGTTCAACAGGAGGGGGTGGGGGTGTACAAGAATTATGGGGAGGGAGATGGGGTGTAAGGGGGGTGGATAGATGGGGAATCCCAAAGGTGACCTTATTTTTCTCAACTCCTAACTTCGACGTGCCTTCAAGACAGGTGGGGGAATGTCATGGGGTTGTAGGGTTACTTCTTTCTTCTTCACTCTCAGATCCTCCTATCAAGGGGCTATAGTCAATGTCAATAAAATTCTTTGGATCTATTCTATATCATTTTCCACTTCGCATAAACCCTGGTTCAAGCTTATTTCCGCTTTGTCCAAACATTAATCTGACTGCATTCACATAATCCCCTTTTCACATAATAGCATCTTAATCCAGAGATTAAAAGATCTTAAGAACTTACCTCGTGGTCCTTTGAAAAGTCTTCATTCAACTTTGCTATAGGATACGATCGCATCTATTGTGAACTCTGTGATAAATCCTCCCAAAATGCTATTGATCCATAAAGCAATAACCCTTGAGATATTGTTAATGACGTTCTTGAGTCGTTGTACCAATTTAGGATTCCATTCCTTAGGTTCTTCTTTCTTGAAACAAGTATTATGCTCAGTCAACTTAGATACCCACTCATATAATTTAATTTAGAATGATTAAAAGAAGATTTTGTATTGCTCTTTGATGATATACTTATGCAACCAACCTTCAATTGATAATCAAGGGTTTTTGTTCTCTTTTTCCGCAACTTCTCTTTCTTTCCTTTCAACCCACTCCTGGATTTCTTTCTTTGACATATGCCAACACATATCCCTTAAGCAAATCCTGATCCTGGAAATGGAACCATTTGTTGGTTTAAGGGGGCTTGACCTAGATTCAGATTGTATTACGCACTAACAAAACCCTCAACCACTGGCCCTTTTGGCAGTGATATGCAAGCAAATCATAATCTCACTTGAAGCGATTATGGGAGGTTGTAGAACCAGGTTTCTGCAGCCAGAGGGATATCCGCGTTATGGTTCCTGTGTGCTCACATATGTATTATATATATCTAAAACTTCGCGTACATGAATAACTTTGTGTTGATGATTAATTTCACAGACTAGTACTTAATGCATAAACATAACAAAGAACAATATAACACGTATTATTTCACATAATTTAATAAAAAACATGCATGGTGATATATATGACAATAGATAATGAACACAAAAAGATACACAATACTTCACCAAAAATTCTTCTTTATTAATAAGGATCTTCAATACATGCACTTCTATGACGTGCGAACCTAGTTGCAGGTGTTCTGTGCACTTAGCTGCAAACTCTTCAAGGCCTCCGCACACTCAATTGCGAAGCCTCCTCGAAAATACAGACCCAAGAAAGAAAATATGATCAATTTATGAATTCTATCTATGCTTATTTATTTAACTTTGATAAAGTATTACATCTTCTTTATATAAGTTTCCTTACTACAAGACCATAGTCCACATACCTTGGATCTGACAAAACAATGGAATAATACCTGAAACCCATTTACAAAATAAGGGACTTGTGACCCACCCCAAAGCCCATAAACACTGTGCGATGTATAGAACTTTGCCAACTCCACTCCTCAAAATATGAAGTCTTTAACCAAAACTTAGGCCAAGTTGGGTTGCGCCCAACAAAAATACCTATAAAAAGCACTTTATTTAACCCCCTACCAATATGAACCAAAAACACCTTCCCAATTTAAAAATCGCCTACTGTCACTAGATATTGTAGGTATCCATTTTTTCATTAACATTTTTTTATACCCATTTACATTTATATCCCTTTTTTTTCATTAACAATGGTAAGCATATTCTAGACATAGAAAGAATAACCTAAATACAAGGTAGTTGAAAACTTGAAAGCTTCAATAAAAAAAAGGAATATATAAGATGGATGATTTACAAATGCATACCGTGGAAAATTTACATGGAAAATACATAGATTTGAACTCTAAATTGCATCTATCTTCTATTGAATACTAAAAAAGATACACTACAATAGTTCAAAACAAAACCTCAATAACCAACATAATGGCACACCTATCATCTCATTTATAGAATAGGAAGGGGAGAGGAAGTACAATGAATATGGACACATCCAAAATCCTATCTGATTGGACATTGTCAAATCATATCCCTAATCTGATCACCTAGTGCACCATAATCGCATGGTAAGAGTTCCAAGTAAGTGTGTCTCCATCAAAAGATGAACTGGAGAATGCAAGCATACATCCCTTCCTTAAGATCTGTGTCCTCTACCTAAGATGGGAATTTATCATTCATAATTATTCTAATTGACTAGAGTTTTGCACCCTTTTAGTAAGAATAGATCATGCATGATAAAAATAGCAAAAGAAAATCTCTAATATTAGAAAAACTCTATCCAAAAATGAAATTGTTAAATTTGAAACAACATCTAAACTCGAATTAACTAAATGTGTGACATGCATGCCCTTAGCATGCTTGACCCTCTTCCAAACAATAATCTATTTCACTATCTCATATGGCATGCATGTGTAGGTTTTAACCCCGTACAAAAATTACCTGCATATGAATTCTAAATCACAGGAAAAATAAAAATGCGAGAGCGTAACACATAAAACACATATACACAGAGATTTCCCACTGGATCTCAAAACCGAGACTACCAGCTTGATTTTTCATTATTTTCCTTTCAATGTTACAATACATATTTATACATGCCGAAGCATCCAATACCATGGACCGAAAACCATCGCGTCCAAAACCATGGACCGAAAAACCATAGGTAGGTTCGCCCAACTTAATATAGGGTCCAAAAAAAAAATTTCCCGGGGCGTTGTCCCGGACCCCGTAGAGGGGGGCTACCCTCCCCCCCTATGACCCCCCCCGCTGCATAATCGGCGCAATGAATGGGGGGCTCCACCCCCCCTCTAACACAACCCAACAAATGTATCATAGAGTCACAAGGTTGTCCGCCCTCATTTTGTAATGTAATGTCGGCCTACCCATGGTCCGCGGACCATGGGATTGTATAAATAAAGTGAGGCTCTAAGTGTAAAAGAAAACTAAGCATAGTGGAGAAGTAGGGAGAAGAAAGAGTCTAGGTATCTAAGTGTGTCTTTGGGTTGTAAGGTAGGAGAAGGCTCTGCCGCTGAGTGCGCAGAGGCCTAGTAGTCCGCAGCTGAGTGCGTGGACCCCTGCAGCTAAGTGCGCAGGGTGGAGTAGAGTCCATAACCAAGGAAGAAATTAATAAACAGAAGTTTTGTTACCAATTTGTTTATTTGTTCTTGGGTTAATGCATATTTGATATAAATTGCAAATATACTGTTTCGTTACTACATGCACCTGTATGAATGATTTATATTGCTAAGTATAACTTAATGCATATAAGTAGGCTAAGTTAATCAACTAACAATGGAATACTAGTAAGGACTTGGATAATAACAACATTCGACCCTCGAGTAGAATTGCTCGAAGGCAACATCTGAGGCTGCAAGGTACGAGAAAGTGTGCATAGCGACATGCGCGCAAGTTTGAACCGCGCAACACTTGAACTCATCAGACATATCCAGGGTGTGGAAACCTAGTTCTAGCACCCTCCCATACTACTTCAAGTGAGACCTCAGTCCGCGCTCCATGGATTGTTGCTGAAAAGGCCAATAGTACTGAGATTTGTTTGGCTAAATCACCTCTGAACCTGTGTTAGGCCCCAACAGGCAACGGTGCATGATGCAACAAATGAGGCTCTTCAGGATTTTATGTAGGAGCACCAGACTGTGTTGGGGGCCCTCAGATCATAGTTGTAGGAGTTACAGGTGTGTCCCCCTCAGGTGGGTACCCTTTCAACCCACCTCACACTAAGATCCTCGGCAATAGAGCAGATTTACGAGAGATTCTTCAGCGTAAATCACATAAAATTTCATTTGCCGATGCGTTTCGAACCAACTAGTGTGGTTCATCGTCAGGACAAGTTGAAGAAACAAAGCTAGCTTAGCATGTTAAATAGTCTGAGCAGA
>APFE030848986.1:22367-44467 GCA_000404065.3 Pinus taeda | reverse complement strand
GGAGAGGTGAGGGAACCAGTGCTGTACATACCGTTTTTGTCCTTTTTTAGCGGCTCCTCTCTTCTGGTCCATTCTTTAATGGTTTCTGCCAGGTTTGGGTTCTCTGCTGCAAATTTCTTGACAAATTGTTCATTGTAGGTCGTCTGAGGCTTAGGAAGATGATACATAAGCTTTAAGTCTTGCGCGGAAAATGATCCTATGAGCCCATGTCCCTGAACTTTGAATTTTCTTCCTTGTAACTCTGCATTGTCAAGTATCCACCTGATCATATCTGTATACGGTAAAATTTTGGGTCTAGCTGCTATTCGGTGAAGAAATGAACATGCCAGCTCCTCTAAGGATGCCTCAGAAGAGTTTTGTGAGCCCGCGGTGCTATCAACCTTCATTACTTTAAGATTTTCTTCCTTCGGCAGCCTATACATGCCTTCCCAGGTCGAAATTCCTGCGTCCCTGTTGCATGCAGTATCTGTATACAAGGGCGCCATCTCCTTCGTCTTTTCCTTCGTCTCGGAGCCTTGGGCTTTATGTTTCTTTCCCATTTTCTCCTGTGTTCGGCTTTGAATCTTCTTAACTCTTTGTTCCTGCAGATTAAGAGCGAAGTGGAAATGACTGATCGAGAAAGGTGATGGGAGAGTTTTAAATGCAACAGATATACCAAATATGCCACTTTACGTGAAATAATTCTTTACAAAAGCACGCATCTTCATTTCATTTAATAACTGACAACTAATCCATTTACTATCACTAAAAGCGCATGATCTAGGGTCAGATTATGGTAAGTGGCTTTTTCTTTGAATGGCGCGCCCGAAGGATTCGTGATTAAATGATTCATGATTTGCTTACGTTACATTGAAGATCATGCTGTCGCAAGTCGCGCTAATCGCAAATTGCGAGATCGCAGATGCACCATCGCGGCGATCGCAACATCGCAGGTCACAGAAGTTTGATGTTTTTCAAGTATTGCCAGTTTATTTATGCGATATGCGATCTTGCGATCGGTGTTATCGCAGATCGGCAGATCTTGAGGTTTTTCCTTATGAGCATTACTTTACTGCGATGCGACGTTAGGCTTAACACGGGGGTCTTGCGCATACCAATATTATAAGGGAATGAAGGCATTTCCTATCCTTTTGTAATGCAATTTTTTAAAGACCTTTACCTTATCGTAGACTTAGGTTAAAAATATTTGAAAGACTTCTCTAAGCCTACGATGGTAAATTTATTTTGAAGAAAGGAAAACTTGCAATGTTCTTAAAAATTAAACTAAGGGTCCCCGTTCATTTAGTATTTTGAGCAACACTCAAATGAACAAGGGGGGGTGTTGCTGGCTACAACGGTTACCAAGAAAGTTCTATTCGCGTAGCAGATAAAATGCTTACTCGGTGATGTCCATCGAAACAGAAAAAGGTGAATGGCGTAGACGCATTCCACTCACATAACTTTGACAGAGGTATCTTATTCCAGTCTGATCCCATTTTCCTGTAAGGATGGGTTCGTCAAACTAGTCATATATCCCTCGTAGAAATCCACTCTATACCCAAGGTTTTCCTACCGAAACAGACTAGGGTGCATGCCCCCTAGGTTTCAGTCACATCTTCCTGAATCACTCGCGCTCATCAGGTGGACGGACTAGAGACCGATGAGAACATTTCTTGCATGAAAAGACCATTTAGGGATGGCATTTGACTATTTGCGATGTGTGAACCGGGGAATGACATTTGGTCTACGAGCTTGACCATTCTGCCTTCATGCGGAAAACACATTACTCTAAAGGGTGAGTAGACGATGGCTGCCATGCAATAAATATAGTTGTGTCCAAGGAGTAGATTATAATCTAAAGGTCCTTGAACTACCATAATTTTCATGTGAACATGTTTCCTTCTCAAAGCAATGGGAACATTTCGAAGGATCCCTAAAGGTCGACTGGTTCCCTTGTCAAAGCCTGTCAGATTTCTCATTTCAGGCAAAAGCGATGGCGAACCAAGTGCTTTCCAAGCAGTTGAGGAAAGGATACTCACAGAAGCCCCTTCATCAATGATGGTACCAACCATGACCATTCTGTAAGCTTGTACAAAGATTTTGAATGGTACACTGGCTGGTAAACAGGGTCTACCTAGTAGATTCCAGTCGAAGGAAACGACTAGGTTGCTTGGTGGTGAGACCGAATAGACGGCCGGATATGACTCTGATGAACTTCCTTCCTGCGATAAAGGAATGAGAGGACTGCCTCCAAGATCATCGGAGTCTGTGTTGATGAAAATAATTTGAACGGTGTCATTCTCTTTCTCTTCAGTGACGGTATCATTCGAAGATGAACATTCTGAAGGCAAGACCGGGTGAACTGCTGTATCGACCCTTTGAATTTCGTATGGTATGGATTTAGAGGGTTCATTTTCATAGATAGGCGCTTCAGCCGACCACAATGACGGGCCAGCCAGATTTTCAACCGGTGGAGGACTTGGCAAGAGTTTTTTTATATCCAGGAGGAAGTCGTAGCGATGAAACCAGACGATCATCCAAAACTCTTTTAGCCTCATCAAGGAAGGGACACTGGTGGACGACGTTATTTCCTTCACACAACTTACAAGGAAATCTGGGATTCCTTCTTTGTCCATGTGCTTCACTTTCACTGGTTGATGGTGAGCATTCAACATGATCATCAGAGGTTGACTCTACCGGATTGTGCAAACGAGAGGACCAGTCCCTTAAGATCCGAGGGATGCAGGGACAATCTCAATGATAGTGGTCTCCATTGCAAATGACACAAGGAGATTTAGGTTTCGACTGTGCGGTGTGAGAATTTTCGCTAGACGACGCTTCGTTACCCCCTTTCAATTTTGGTTCCTTTTTCTCTTTCTGCTTCTTCTTCTTCTTAGTTACTTGATTTTTAGCTTTAACGGCTCTATCAAGCGAAGAGGAAGGAGGTCAGGGAGAATCAGATGAAGTAGAAGGTTGGGAAGCAACTCTAGTGTCGTCTAGTTGCTGATTAGACTGTTCAGGAATTACGGGATTCTGAACGACAGAGGTGGAGAAGAGCCAGACAGGCAAACCAATTGTCAATCCTGGAAGTGACAAAGTGGCCATATGGGGTGCACCAACATCTCCCCAAGAGGATAAGGGACTAGGATTTCCTCCAAGGGGAAATCCTTGGTTGGTAGACTCCATTTTTTCAACTTGAAGATCAACGGGGGAATTCGTGATGTTATTCCGATTAAAATAAGTTTTTAGAGGCTTTGACACAACTTGTTTTTTCAATTTTAAAGAGTCGAGAAAAAACAAAAGATGACTCTAGTCGCCTTCGACTTTTATTGAGCTTGAAGTGACAAATGCTCAGAGGACCGTTTCCTTTAAAGAGTCTGCAAAGGAGAAAAATGAACTTCTCTGGAGATCTAGGTAGAGAGGATTACCAAACTAATCGCAAAACTGTAGAATACTTTTTACGGTACGGCAGTCAATCTTCTCGAATGCTGTGTTCGGTGCATTGCGATCGATAGGGCGGCAGACACGGCTTCCTAAGGATAAAGGATGCAACCTATTGTGGTCTCCCAATATATACTCGACGATACGTGGGAGCACAAGTCCATACTGGCACTTGCCATCTCAGAGTGGAGGAATCACCCAACCAACACTGAAAGCAACGGTTACTAGGTTTTACGATGCCAGAATATGTCTCTAGCCTAGACCTCTAGATGCTGTGTGTTAAGTTCCAAAGCGTTGTTAGATTCATTGAATTTATTTTAAGTTGATCTTGCTTAACAAGTTTCCTTTCAGGTTCACCACGTGATGTGTATATAATTCCTAAATTGCAGTCTAAGATGATAAACAAACGTTTAATCTTCTTTCAACAATGAAAATCCTAGCTACTATAGGGAAGAAAGTCAAGAATCTTTTCTTCATAGAGCACAGAGAACACGCTAGATGCACAGTCCTAAATCAAGCCAAGAAATCAAAATGTAAATGCACATGCATGTATTTTTTTTCAGCCTTCTTAATGTGTGAATGACGCTAAGAAAGCTATGTGCAAATCTGAATTACTTTTAAAGCGACAGTACTCAACAAAATTCTTTTTCAAAATAAAGTGAAAGCAAGAGAGACACTTTGCGATTTTGAAATGAAAAATGCTTTTTGACACTTTAAAACTACTTATTCAAATCTTATGCAACAGTAACTATATAATCGACTATCAAGAATAATGGGATTGTTTCCTAAAACTGAAAACAAAAGCTACAACACTTTCAGATCTAGAGACGACAATTCGACTATGCTACTTTTTTGCAAAATAGAACTAAAAATGACGCACAATACATAAAAACATTTACAGTTCTTTGCACTAAGGAGGTGGAATAATGCAAGAGAAGGGGGTTTTCACAGAAGTACACTGACTACAAACAACAAAACTCTTGAATAGGACTGAAAACAGTGAGAAAAATCCACAGTCTGAGGGTAAAGTTAACCCTTCCTGACCATCGCACCTGTTACACAGTGAACTCAGTATGCAGCGCACCTACTGCACTCGGGAAGTGCGATGCATATAGACTGCCTTGAAGGCAGGGAGCAATCGTAGCAGTGTGAGACTTTGAATAGGTTTTCATTCACCGTTTGCAATCTAGTTCAGGTGTTTAGGCTAAGTAAGTAAAGATCAGTGTATGTAAAACACAGGGGTGATCTAAAGAGGTTACTAGAGCCACCACTTAGGGAAATTAGATTGCTTGCAGATCTATTTTTTAATTCATAAACAAAACTCGGAGATAGACTGAAGCAGCATTGATCTACTTTGCATTTGTATAACAAATGCAGTTCGAAGGCTAGTTGGCTTGAATTCAGGCTCCGTTTGTAAGTTTATAAAAGAAACAAGGATAGATAGGCTAACAAGTAATCTAGCCGCTCCCCAGCGGGGTCGCCATTTTGTTATACGGGAATAGTATCCACTCGGATGCTGCTATTCCCACTAAGATGGGTGGCTATCTTAGAAACAAACAATCAAAGTCTACTATTGTTTTCTTTTATGAAAATAGACAAGAGAAGAACCAAGAAGACCAACCTGAGTCTTGCGTTTTATTTCCTCTCCTTCTTGATAGAGCTTCGTCGCTTCCTCTTTATCTGCCCAGCTTCAGAAGAACCTGTGAAATCACAACAACATACTACTATCAAAGAAACAAGGATCTAAATTCATAAATAATACAGGATCAGATGTGTATTCACCATATAAATGCATATGTAAACAAGTATACAAGCATATGGAAGGAAACAAGAATAGATTTATTAAGATAAAAATTAGCAAGAGGATTACAACTATGTGCTCTGACCCAGCATCATCCTCCAACTAGGAAGCCCTTCTTCACCTCAAGCAAAGCTTAGATCACCCAACACTATGAATGTACACCAAAAAACCAACAACACTTCTCTATAAGATACAAAATTCCAGCCTCTGGATCTCTCTGATGAGGGATCCATATATAGATGTTACAGAGAGGTGTCATCTTCTGGATCTGATTAGTGTCTCTCCTGATAGTTCTGCTTCCATTGGAGAATATGATATCTACTATCCTTGGTCGAAAATAGAGAGGGCAAGTGTCAGAGGGAAACTTCGAGGAAGATTCCATGATCTTCCACCTCGCATTTTTGTCCTTGCCATTTGTCCATTCCCGACCATCGCACCCTACAGAGGAGCAAATCAGTATGCATTGCACCTTGTATACTGGGAAGGTGATATGCATCACACCCTCTGCATTGAGCTTTCAGTATGGTCCAGTTTTGACCATTTATGAGCAGTTTTCAGTGGAGAACTTCTGGGAGATGATGTAATCATTTGACCTTGTTCCTTTAGGTAGTGAAGCAACACTTTTAGGGACTTAGGATCCCTCAGTTTATGGACATTTATGATTGGGGTTGAAGTGCCCAAAAATGTCTATAACAAAGGTGTGCCAACTTCTACTTGTATTTTCTTGATCTGTGTTGTCGTTATCTGGGTAGAGAGAGTACTGAGGATATTGGTCTTGGAATTTTCGAACAAATTCCCCATCTCCACTCAGGTTACTCCTCCGCCTGCAAATTTTTGTATCCAGGCAGAGGCATCTAGAATTGTACTCCTCCTTTTGGACGATCCTCGAGAGCATCTTAGACAGAGTTTTACAATTTCAGTGAATGGCTCTTGCAATATATCCCATTTTCCTAATAGGTTCAGGGTGTCAAAGCAATCATCCCTCATTCATCTGATAAATATATTCTTCAAGATTTCCTGGTCTAAATCTTTGTGTTTAGACCTCTGCAGATTATAGTGGAACCATTCCACATAATCTTCCAGTCTTTCATCCTCCTTTCATGTCATTATAAATATCTCCTCCCTTAAGTCCTTGGTTCTGCAATAGTCCTGGTAGTTTGATGAAAACGTCTCCTTCATATCATTCCACATTGAAATAGAAGCACAGCCCAGTCCCATGAACCATCTCAGGGCTACCCCTTTTAGAGTAGTAGGAAATAGCTTTAATTTCTAAGCATCTGTGGTATAATCATAACTTCTACATAAAACATGAACACAAATAGAAAGGTTTCTGGATCTTCCATAGTCATCCCCTGAAAAGATGGTAAGGATGATAGAGGAATATTTTTCATAGGAGCTTCAACCCTGATATTAGCAATTGGGAACTCAAAGGTGGTGATAGTAGCATCTATTTTAGCATTGTTTTCATTGTTGTCCCCCATGATTAATTCTTCTAACCCTTAATGTAGAAGATGTCCTTCAAACTATTTTTGTGATGGCCTTGCAGATGTGATTAGTGCCTCAGATACCCCTAGGGCTGGTTATTTCACCGCACTACCTATATCTGGATATTGATAAACCAACAGGTGCTTTTTTGTCTTAGGTGTCTGATGTTCCCCTCAGTTTCCCCTTGCCCCTCGGTCCTCAAATTCTGGCTACTAGCTTCCCCTTCTTTCTCATGAATGAATCCTTGGTCTTGGGGGTATGGGTGCTAGCTTTAGAGTGATACGGTCCCGAGATGGAGGAATTAGAGGTTTCTGCTTTCGCTATGGGAGTAATAGCTTTCTACGGCCCTGTTTTCTTTGCATTCCTTTGAGAGGTGGACTGCTCTTTTTCTACCTTGGAGATTAGTTCCTAGATAAATGTCTTCCTTCCCAAATCTTCACCCTTCCTTTCCTTTTTACGACCCGTCATTCCTGTGACTTATCAGAGTGGGGATGATTTCAGTATCTCTATAATTCCTACAAGTGCGCACATGGAGCCTATGTGTATTAAATCACACCCTAAGTGTCTCAATCTTCAACAATCGTGAGACTGCCTATGTATGTTAGAGTGATGCGCAGGTTCTTACCTCTCATCTTACCACCCACTAACTGAAGAGCTGAATACACGCCAATCAAAACATAAAAATGTCCTAAGTGAGCTAGTAATCACAATGGTGAGCCCGCCAAGGTATGTTAGCATGATGTGCAGGTTCTTACCTCTTGTCTTACCGCCCAGCAACTGTGGACTAGGAACACTCTATATCAAACAAATAACTTGGCTAACTATATCGCCAACTACCATCCCTGGAAACGACGCCAAAATGTAGTGTTGTTTTAATCAATCTTAGTTGACCGAGACTACAACATTTAATTTTCAACAGGGAAGGTCTTGTTGTTTTGATGGAGTTCGCACTGTCTGTGTCGATACACTCCAACCAAGAATGAGAAAATGCACAAAACAGTAAAGGATGTGTCTTATCTAAATTTTTTAATAAAACCATTCATGTAGACATAAAAACACTCTATATAATTAAATCACAACTCGCCGCTATCAAAGTAAAGGTGCGCCACACAAGAACCAATATCTACTCCAGCTCGTTACTACCATTCCGTTGATGAACTCATTGTAACCGCATAATATAAATGGAAACAACAATGAATGTAATCCACAATTTGTACAGCAACAACGAGAAACCCTAAACCAATTAACTAAACTAGAATGTACACTACTCCTATCACTGCAATCCATGCCAAAGTGGAGGGCCCTTCCTCCTCAGCAAGGTGCAGGAATAACCCAAAAGTGATTAACGAAACAACTGAAGAACAATAACGACATCACCGTGCTGATTGATATTAAAAATAAACTCAGAATTACAAAAGTAGAGTAACAATACTTTTCTATATGATGTGTCCTTGTACATGAAAAATCGAGTTCCTTTATAGTTATTACAACCAAAAATTAGAAATAGATTAGTCATGAGAATCTCACGATTGTCATGCTGATAAAAAATAAAAGTAGTTACAACCTATTGCTAAATACAAATATACATCAGTTATGATTGCAACTAGGTCTTGCTGCTTCAAAAATAAACAATCCCTACTGCCGACAGCTGTTATGTGGAATAGTACGCACATTTCCCAGCTTCAGTGCAACAACATCGAGTGAATGGTGGTTCTGGATGTTACAGTATTATTGGCAACATCACTTTTGGTGTGACGATGGATTCTTATATTAGCGCATGGTGTAACAACATCCTGTAATAGTTTCCAATGTGTAACAACAACCTATAGCAACATACAATGTGTAACAACAACCTATAGCAACATACAATGTGTAACAACAACCTGTAACAACATCCAGGGTGTAACAGTGAACCATTCTACCCTTTTCTGCAGTTAACCTGTGCTGCATGTCTTCTTCATAGCTTTGTTCTCATGAGCCATCACTTGAAAAGAAGAGCTTCCCAAAGTAATTCTTCAATACTCTCCCAGTTAGCCACAAAAGGGAATAAAGCCTCGTATTATTCGGTAAAATAAAACAAAATAACATGACAGTAGAATACGTTAAAAAGGTAAGAAAACAGGGAATTTGATCATGTAAAGTCATAGGCTTGGAGGACAGAAAGGTCAAAATTGAGGAAAGAATGTGTAGAAAATAATTAAAAAACCACACCCAACACTTGTGATGGTGAAGGAGGTGAACTGATGCCAAGCTTGGTCATTCGTGATGGTGTGCATGCACTCCATGGTGACATCTTGCTGAAGTGAACTCTTGCCTCCGTTGCATCCGGGTGAATTGGTATGGCTCCTCCATCCAACTCGTCTACTAACATGTGCATGGTCTTCTTGGTGCAATTGAACCGGTGATGCACTGATGCATAGTGTCTGTTTTGATCTACCAGTGTGTGCTGGTGGTCATGTGCATCGACTGTTAACTACATGTTCAACTCTAGTTGGAATTGCTTCTTGTCTTCACCTTGGTGAGTATGCTAAGTGGGTGGGATTTCATGCATGTGCACAATGATATGCATGCTGCTGAATTCCCTTGCATGTGATCAAAAACTATGCTCACAATGTCTTCTCCATGCCAGCTGTTGGGATGGATCTTTAACTTGTACGGGCGCAGTTTCATCCATGAGTGCATGTTCCACCCCGCGTTGTACCTGTTCTTGCTGCAACTCATTTACTTGTCTGTGCAGCTCATGTTCTTCTTTGAGTTGCTACTTTAGTACATGAAACTCCTTCTATATTCCGTTCTTTGTCTTCGTGCGATCTCCATGTTTTGCCGTTACCTCATAGCCTGAGTCTCCAAAGTTGATTTCGTAGCAAGTAGATCTGCTTGAGCTTGCAACTTTGTTTGGCCTTTGTGTTGTCAACAACCTTCCTCTTGCATTCGTTGCATCCAAGTATGTTGCCTTTAGCTATTGTTCATAATGCTGCTCGCTGTGATTCTTCTGCCATCATATCTTGATGTCCTTGTCTACGGACAACTTGATGCCTTCATGGGTAGGCAATTCCATAGACACTTGATCGAGTGCATCCCAAAGTATGCTTTGAATGGCTTCTCCAACTCTACTCCCTTGGAAACCATTGTACTTATATTTCTAGGAGTTAGATGAACACTTGTGATACCTGGAGACATGGAAACACTCATGGCAAGCAATTTTTCAGTTAAAAATCAAAATGAACTTGAGAACAAAATTGCAACATACCGGTGTGATTGATCATGAAGGTTGTGCAATTTTGGCGGGAGGTTAGGAGACTGACTGAAAAAAAAAAATTTCAAGGCACAATTTGGGTTGTCAAGAGGCTAACTGACTACTACAACTACGCAAATGCACAGTCTACCCTAGCTGCTAACTACTAGAATTGCACAATGCGCAAACTCAGCTGGCAATGGCTACAAGCTCAGTGACTGCATTGCGAAATTTTCTGGGCTAGGAGTCACTGTCCCTTAGAATTGCGCAATGCAAGACTTCAAGACAGTCGCTAGGTAGAAATGCACATTTCTTGAGAGAAAGATAGAGCCTTCCCTCTCAGGATTGCGCAATGCTCTCTTGGTGAGGGAGAGTCCGGGCCAAGGCTGCCTAGATTCGCCAACGAGAAACTGAAAGCGAACGTGAATGTGAATGCATGGCGATACTTAATGTAAGAACAAGTGAATGATCGTGCATGCAAATGGTGAATGATAGATTCAAAAAATGGAACAACATGCATGTGGGTGAGGCGAGTTGCCGAATCGGTGACCATTCGTGAAAAATATTTTCATGCATGTGACAGTAGTGAGATGTCAACAAAAACTGAAATGGTGCTAGTACAAGCTAGTACATATCAAAACGATAGCAAGCACTTGTAGAATTTTCCCACTGTAGATCACCAAATAATGCAATATACTAAAGCAAAATACTTGATCTACTTCTATGAACAAACTTGTGGAAGCTTAATCGATTATGAGCAAGATCAAATAGAACACATATAACAGAGAATGAGAAATCAATCACACATGAAACACATAAGAATACTCTGGGGAAAGCCTCAATTAAAAACCCCTCTATTTGTATTATCATACAAGTGGAAATATCTAAGGATTACACAAAGCTTTAGCTCATAAGCTATCCAGCTCTCAGTACAACCCCTCACTATTGCTCATAGAGAGAATAGACAACACAGATGCCTTCCTTCAGTCCTCCAAGCCTCCTATTTCCTTGCACAGTTTCTCCTGGGTCCTCAAGCTGCCACCTATGTGTAATAATCCCTCACACACTGATCTGACCTCTGAAATAACTGCACAAACCTGAGGGAGATAATTCCTTCTTCATGGATGAGTTTCCTATATAGGAAAAATCCTCCAACTGATAGTACATTGTCCCTTCCTCTAATCTCAACTAGGTCTCTAACTGAACTGACATGCATGAGTTATTTATGAGAGAATATTCAGTTATCTGAAGTGTAGCAGTTGCATGCCTGCATTAACTAACTGAACTCACAATCAATTCAACAAACTGTTGGAACTAATTTAACTGGACTTAACTTAGATAATTGAGCTAAATAATTACAACTCAAAGTACAATTCATCCTGATCTCCTTAATTAAGGGATAACTTCCTCAATCAAAGGGATAACTATTGCATGTCTTCACATAGACTTCATGTTTGATTTTCTCCAACTAATTAACTCAAGATGAATTAATTAATTATTTTACAAACAACTGCTAAGATCAAATTCGAATTTTACTTTTCAATTTTAGTTCAGGGACTAACTAAAATTGGAATCTATCCCGAAATGCTATTTATAGCAATGCTATTTTTAGCATTTCTATTTTATCATTCCTTGTTGCTATTTCCAACACTGGTACCTGAGATGCTATTTATAGCAATGTTATTTATAGCATTTCTATTTTTAGCATTTCTTGTTGCTATTTTCAACAATCCCTCTCAACAAGAAAGGCATTCAACTCGAACCCGATCCTGAACCTTTGGAATGTTTTGCATGCAAAACTTCTCCCTAGTGTTGTTGCTCCAACAACTCTAGGAACAAAAAAATATCCAACTTGAATCAGAGTGATGCCTCTGTCATCAAAGTCTCTGACTGCTATTGCCTCTGTCGACTAAAAACTCTACACCTCTGTGCTCTTCAGTATCTAACTGCTCTAACCTCTACCACTTTGATCTCTGACTACATTAATCCACTGATTCCTACTGCTGCATCCGTGTTGATGTTGGTCCTATCTATTAGTACTACATCTGCACTGCACCTCCTCTCATCATGTTGCATCATGTTTCCCACTGCTGCACAACAACTCAGTTACTGAGAAGTAAGTAACTGATCTCCCAACTGACCTCCCTGTTGGGTTAGAAACATCCTCTGGTGCTTAAGCTTCCCTTGTTGCTCCATCTGCATCTGTCTCTACCCACTCAGCTAGTCTTGCTACTCCTCATCGGGGCTCCCGTAGCAAGGTCTAATCAAAGAGGTTGGGTACCTCAATGATCCTGCCCTAATTCCATCCTTCTTGGGACTGTCACTCCACATCGCCCCACCTCCTACTTGGAGGTATGGATGCATGTGATCCCTCTACCCACTTGGATCAAAATTTCCCCCTCTTGGAGGTCTCTGCATGAGTGGATGCCTCCACTTGGTCTCCTCTCGGCTTCTCCAGTTGTGGCTACTCCACAACCTCCTGAAGCTCCTTCACCAATTGTGGCTCCTCCACAATTGTCTGAGACTTCTTTTGGCGCTGCATGTTGAGAGGTAATGTACTCTCCCTCTCAACCACCAAGTCTCTAACCTTTGCCTTGCTCCTCAAGGCTTTGCATGCATTTTGTAACTCAAGTGCATACAGGCTCTTGGCTAGCACACTAATCTGTTTCATCTTTCCAACCATCACAAAATTTTCTGGAAAAAGAGCTGATTTTAAATCAGCGATATCTCCCTCATCCGAACTCCGATTCAGCCGATTTTTTTTTGAATCTGGGTCTTTTTCTGCAAGTAATCTAGATCTACTATTTGTTTTTGAAATTTTTCACAAAAATTTCTAGATCTTCTCCGAAAACTTGCGGCCCAATTTTTTATTTTTTATTTTTTTACTTCAAATTCTCATCTTCGTATATTGTTCTCCACTTTGATCACCTTTGCTCTGATACCATGTATAATTTCCCACTATATATCATGCAATATACTAAAGCAAAATACAAGATCTACTTCTACAACAAACTTGCGGAAGCTTAATTGAATATGAGCAAGATCAAACAGAACACATATAACAGAGAAGAAGATTCAATCGCACATGAAACATAGAAGAATACTCTAGGGAAAGCATCATCTAAAAACCCCGATCTCTGTATTATCATACAAGTGGAAATATGTTCATATTACACAAAGCTTCAGCTCACAAACCATCCAACTCTCATCACAATCGAACAATGCGGCTCATAGACTGAATAGACACAACATATGCCTTCCCTTAGTCCTCCAAACCTCCTATTTCCTCGCGCAGTTTCTCCTGGGTCCTCTAGCTGCAACTTGTGTGATAATCACCTCACACACAACACTGACCTCTGAAATAATTGCACAAAACTGAAGGAGATAATTCCTTCTGCATGGATGAGTTTCCTTTATAGGAAAAATCCTCCAACTGATAGTACATTGTCCCTTCCTCTGATCTCAACTGGGTCTCTGACTAAACTGGCATGCATGAGTTATTTAGGAGAGAATATTCAGTTATCTGAAGTGGAGCAGTTACGTGCATGCATGCATTAAATAACTAAACTCATAATCAGTTCCACAAATTGTTGGAACTAATCTAACTGGACTTAACTTAGATAACTGAGCTAGCTAATTACAACTCAAAGTACAACTCATCCCGATCACCTTCATTAAGGGATAACTTCCTCAATCAAAGGGATAACTATTGCATGTCTTCGCATAGACTTCATGTTTGATTTTCTCCAACTAATTAAATCAATATGAATTAATTAATTATTTTACAAACAACTGCTAAGATCAAATTCGAATTTTACTTCTCAATTTTAGTTCAGGGACTAGCTAAAATTGGAATCTATCCCGAAATGCTATTTATAGCAATGTTATTTTTAGTATTTCTATTTTATCATTCCTTGTTGCTATTTCCAACACTGGTACCTGAGATGCTATTTATAGCATGTCTATTTTTAGCATCTCTTGTTGCTATTTTCAACAGCGCTCACTGAAATCAATCAGACATCATTCATACGAACCAAAACACAAAAAGTGCCAGAAATGCAACAAAAGACATGGAGGGTAGGCTTACCCCAAAAGAGCTGAGCTGAATGTGTTGATGACTCCTAGATGCAATGTGGGATGTCAGAGCTACAATGTCAGTGTGAGGAATGAGCTCTGTAGCATCTGGTTCATGAGTTTTGATAAAATCGAGGTTGCGACGCGCATGCCACAAATCTAGGAAAAGCAACACTTGGTGGGAGGTTTCTGAAATGACCCTTGCATGTAACATCTGATTGCTAAAAATAGATCCCTAAGACAAGGGATGCCTTTGTGTGCTACCATGGGAGGAGCATCCCATGCATGCAAGTGAATTTTTTTTGGTCTTGAGTGGAACTGGTCAACCCAATTGCACATGCATGAGCAGGCTCAACTGCTCGGAGAAAATGTGCATTTCTGGAAGGGTGCTGGGCCAGATGCCCAGGAGATTTGTGCAATTTCTAGGTAGACCAGTTGACCGCTACCCAGGATTGTGCAATTCCTAGGCTGAGCAGCCCTATTAGGAAGAATTGTGCAATTTTCTGGATGAAGCCTGACTAGCAGAATTGCGCAATTCTAGAGCCTAGTAGGCTCATAGAAAAAATTGCGCAACTTCTAGAGGGAAGACTAGTTGCCCTCCAGAATTGCGCAAATTTTTGAGGGAGCTACTCAACCTACTTCTACACTAAGTTCGGGAGAACAGCTTGTGAGGGGAGTGCAACGAGTTTTGATGGATAGGTTTTCTATATGTATGAAAATCACTGAAGCTTGTGTACTTGACGAAACAAGACATGCTACTGAATAAAGTTGGTAGGGAGGCTCCAAAACAAAGCTAAGGAAAAATCTTGGAGAGTGGTTGTACCTTCTACAACACAAGTCTAGGCCAAGACTCTTCAAGCACTCCTTCTCCAAGTTAGATGAGCAACATTTAGGCATAATCTCAGCATAGGAATGTAGGCAATCAATGACCAACCATTCAGGGATGGAGGGAATTTGATTTATAGGAAGGGAGAGGCAGTTAGGGATCCACAAAATAGGGAGGAAGTTCAATATCTCAAGGGGAAGGCCCTTAAAGGTAGGATCAAGAGCTCCAAATGGGAGAGCTCGACCATATTTCTATCCAACAACATCCAAATCGTTCTTTCTTGAAGTTTCTAGCATACGAAGCTTCTTCTCCATTATGAGAAAACCTACTAGAAGAGATTCAACATGGGATTTCATATCAATACCTGCACTGACACCACTAGGTCAAAGAATTGCAAACTGCCATCAACATGGGGACACAATGGAACAAAGAGCACTGGTCCTGATATTTAGGGTTTGAGTCAACCTTCTCCGAAATTGACTCAAGGTAGTTTTTCTTCTATTCCTAAGGGATGTTTCATTATGTGTTTCATGATGAGTACACTTCACAGTTGTCAACATTTTGCCGATGTGGAATAGGAAGCAAATAGGAGGTGTGAAAAAATATTGTGTAACATACCCTCATCTATTTGTTGACTGAAAATAGTCTTTTGGAGGTCCAAAAGCTTCCAACTGGGGGGAGTGAACCAGGGGATCAGTAAAGTGCTCAAAATTCAAAGTGTTCAAAAGTGATCGAAACCTATACCACATCATAGATCTCGATGACCTAAATCCAAAGAACTTGAATCGCTCGAAATCGATATCACATGCTCCTGATATCACGTTCTGGTCATTTTCCCAAACAGGTAAAAAGAAATTGTAGGTTGGTTGTAGGATTGTTGACTAGACAGTGTGTAGGATTACTGGGCAAGGTGACTAGGGAATATTACAGTACAATTTGGGCCAGTGGCAGGCTCCAAAGTGTCCTATTCTTCTTGGTTCAATTTTGGGAGGTTTTAATTAGTGGTTAGTTTGTTATGTGGACCAAGGGTGAGATGCCACATGGCCTAGTCATGGGCTACCACGTGGCACCCCAGGGTTAAATAAAATTTTGCAAGGGTCAGCCAGAGGCTGGATGGATTCAAATGCGAGACCTATGGAGCAGCATTGCAGTGCCTTACCGGTAGGGCATAGGTTGTCACTTTATATGTATAGTGGTGAATATGTATTTAAACTTTTATGCACTTCGTTGTTGGGGGACGAGGTTGAGGCTAAGACTTGGTCCCTAGTCACCTTACCGCCATGGAACTGTATACATTAGTAGTCGAGGGCTCGGGCTTACCGCTAACCTAAGGTTCTTCCACCCATGTTTTTAACCACTAGATCATAGATACAGTCATGGGGGTGGAACATTTGGGACCAACCCATGGTCTCACACATATAACATACGACTGAAGTGCAACAGTTTTGAGGGGCTAGAGTTAAGCTCAAACCATAGTCACAACACACAACATGGAACCACAAGGCGGGTGGAGAATGGTAGCTAACAGTTACGCCAAGCCCCGGGTTATATGGTGACACGGAAGCATGGTGTAGAGTGTGCAAAGAGCTGACAGGTGGGCATGGAGTTTTGGGGGCCAACCCTAGGTTTTATGGTGGCAAATCTGACCTAGTATGTGGAAAGAGCAGAGCGTTTGGTAGTTGGGTATGAGGAAAAAGGGAATGTCCTTGGTTTCATGGCACTCCACAAGACCACGTGTTGACGTGCCAAGGGGCTATGCTGATGAGGGCAGGCGGTTAGCCCCAGCCCCTGGGCACATGGCCCCATGTGGCTTAGGTTTTCTGCCACAGGCCTTATAGGGAATTTAAACAGAGAGACATTTTTCACCCAATTCAACGGGAATCTCACCGGCACTAGGTGAAATTGTCACTCGGCATGAACCGAAAAATGCAGATTCATAGGATGGATAGCAGATCAATCTAGTTTGTAGATTAGTTAGAAGAGAAATATTCTAGAGAGGATAACTTCTTTAGTTTTTAGCGAAATTGAGCCCAAAAGAGCCCAGATGGGGGTTTTATACTGCTCTAAAGCCATTTGAGACATAATTTTGACATGATGAGCAATGTAAATCCATGTAAACAAAATTTTGAGCACTTAATGAAAGAGGCCCAACATTGGAAGCTGGACTAGGAGATGTAGCTCAAGAGAGGGGTGAAATACTTTATCATATTTGTTGTTATTTGCTTCTGATGTGCTATATTTGTCTCTTTTTATACTATTAACTCAACTAGAAAAACCATTATTTTATGTTATTTGCAAAGTGATCCATTGCCTAAAATACATAAAATTTTACTTTCCATCACCTTTATGACTATAGATCAATAATGCATGACTAAATCTATCTCAATGGTGATTCAAGCGCAAAATAACATTTTACAATTGAGTTTGTCGGAACATTTCCAAGAATAATCACGATTTGTTGTAGTAAGGGTTAGTACCTTGAAGACAAAGGCATCTTCTATATCTAACATATGATAGTAGGCCTCCTTGAGAAAATTTTGAGGTAATTGCAAGAAGGTCATAGGGATGACCTAAGGCATCTAGGATTGTGCCATCATTGGAGATCAATGCTTAGTACTTGTAGCAGCATAAGAAACTTAGAACAATGATTTAGATGATTACTCTATGAACTGTCGAATGCATACTCATTCATGAGCAGTGAAATACAATAACATTAACCATTACATAGAGGGATTCAAAGTGTTACATGTGGGATGCCCCTTCCAATGTTTATCTTAATGGCTATCTGGTGCTTTAGAGCCCGTAGATGTTGCACTCTCTATTTTGGGGCTAATTGTGGGTGGAGGAATTTTTTGTAGACTCGCAAGTGCCCTATTGAGGTCTTTGTGTCATCATCAAGATGAAAAATTAATGGGGTGGGTTACTGCATTCAATAGTATCAAGATAATATCAATAACTCTTTCCACTAGAGCCATTGGAGGCTTCTTCCAGGCTCTACTAGAATTCTTAGCATTTCTTTAATCTCTTTATACTTGCTCCCTTCTTTGCAAGCATGATTTCCCTATTGCCTATCAAAATTGTCTCTCTGTCTTTTAAATTGGTTGCCAATTCCTCCTCCATGCATCTTAGGGGGCATCCCTATCTAAAGCATATTGGTTTGGCTCTTTGATTCCTTTTGGAATCTACATTGTCACTCCGTAAAGGTGCACTATGTTGCTCTATTGCCTAGTGTGTCATCTTCAAGTTGTTAGAGGGGTTTATTTTCATCTCCTTTATATATTTACATATCTTTTCTCGCCCTATTGTCAAAGTTCTTTGTCCATAACCACTTTTCCCCACTATAAGGATTGAGAGGTTTTTGTTGAGGGCGAAAAGGATTTGTTGGTTATCCTTCCCCTTATGAGCAGTAGCATGGGTTAGTAGAAGCAAAGTTTCTAGAATTGAAGGCATGAGTTTGAGTAATGATTGCAACAATTAGCTCGAGTCCTTCCTATTGGAAAATTTGAAGATTGATTAGAATCAACAAGAGAAAATGTGAAACATAATCTCTCTTTTGGAGGAAATTCAAGCCATGAAGGGAAATTTGATCTGTGAAGTTGTTGAAATGGACTCTCTTCGACAATAAATTTAAGGTATGTAGGTGTAACTCTCTACCAAGACCAATCACAATTCAGAATCAAGTGTTTCTAGCAGGAATACAAGAAGATCCCTACCTAATCTAAATTGGCCTCCAGAAGAGGATTCCCAGTCCAATTTCTAATGTATTCACAATGCCAATGTTCCCTTTTGCTTGGTAAATTTTGTAAGATTTACTCTTTTTTTCATATAGTTTTAGTAGCCTCATTGGCCAATGCTTTTCTATTGGAAGTAATCTCCTCTCTAGGTGATCAACCATTAGATGTAATCATGTAACTCATTTCTTGTGTATATGTTGCATCTAGGCGCAAATTTATATAACTTCATCTCGTTTTTGTTGTCCACGAGATCTTGGATAGATTGTTATCAAGTGCATTGTTAAGGCACTCCTAGATGTTAAGTCACCAGTTCAATTACGTGCCCTATTTGGGTGTTATTCTTGGAAATGACCACGTTAATGCCTCACCAATGCCAAACTTACAAAGAAAAAAAACTAAAAATATATATTATCATGCATTTTTTATAAAATATGTATATTTTTTTCTAGTTATTGTTATATTATGATAAAATTTGTTCAGGTTTGAAGCATGTGGACACCAATAAGGTTTTTTAATAAGGTTTTTTAAAATGAGTATTATTGGAAGGTATATATCCCCAAATCGGTAGTATAAAAACATTGTAATGACTTGACTTGACCTGACTAGAGTAGGCTATTGGGGAAAGGATGCCAATTTGAGTGGGCAAAGGGGCGGATAAACCACTATCAAATGTCTTAACATTTGTTACACTTTCAACTACATTAACATTTGTTACACTTCGATTTAGTACTTCTAGATCCATCACATTATGGCTTTTGGTTGACATTTTCGGCCAACCAGTGTGACTCATCATCACGACATTGATTGAGAAATCCTATCAAGATTGGTTAAATAAATAAGTGAGAGATATTGAGGGGAAACCCCAAAAAGGTTAAAAAAAAGGAAAAAAATCTAAGGACCGTTTAGATCAAATAAACAATCAGAAAGGAAAGCAATTTTGGAAAAAAAAAAAAAAAAAACTTTTAGGAGGAATCAAATTCAAAAGTAACAATGAGAATCTAGTTCTTACTTATTTTCCAACCATCATTTTTGTTGAGATTTCCTAGTATTTTTCAATTTCGATGGCTTCCCTAAACATCCTATGACGATAGTGACCGATTTTGGCAAGGATCTCGAAGTTTTCAATGAAAATGTCATGCTTGTTTTTTTTAGCCTGCTCTGTTAGAGAAAAATAATGAAATTGACTATGTTTAATATCAACCATATGTTCTTGAATCCTCATTTTTATGGATCAACCTATCTTACCATCATAGAGAATGCCACAAGAACACAAAATTAAATAAACATCTTTCTTAATTGAAGAATCGACAAGATCTTTAACTAACCTCAAGATACTAAGAATGGTGTTCATAGAAACTTTATTTTTTCTTAATATGACAACTATCTTATCCATGGTTCTGTAAGTATTAAATCAAAATTGCTCACCTCACAAAAGCCTTAACTCAAAAATTTATAATGCTATCAATTATCTTAACATTTTAATTCAAAAACTATGGTGATTTAAAAATGATTTTTATTTTACCTTTTTAATTTAAAAATAATAATATTATGATCGATAAACCAAATAAATCTCAATAAAGCTTAATCAGTACCAATATCTTCAACAACATTTTATATCATATTTTTAAATAAAGTTATTATTTAAAATATTTCTTTTAATTATAGTACCAATACCTTCACGGGGAAGCGGGGAAGGATCACCAGTTGAGTGGACAGAGGGGCAAGGAAACCCCACGTATTGACTTGGCTTGGCTTGACTTGGCGATGAAACCGCACGTATTGGCTTGACTCAAGTGGGCTAGAGGGCCAACTGGCAGGCGTTTGCAAGTATTGACTTGATTTGAGTGGGCTAGAGGGGAAAATCGAAAAGATGTTGACTTAAATAAATGATATTATTTTTTATTTTATTATTTAAAATGCATCTTTTAATTATTTTTATAAATAGTATATTTTTATTGGTTATTAATATATTATCATAAAATATGTTATGTTTAAGCCTATGCATACTGACAAGGTTTTTTCAAAATTACTGTTATGGGAAGGTATGCATCCTGAGTATAAAAGCATGTTATTAACTTGACTAGACGAGAGGAGGGAAGCGGGAAGGATCACGAGTCGAGTGGAGAGAGGGGCAAGGAAACCCCACGTATTGACTTGGGTTGATTTGAGTGAGGAGGTGCAATGAAACCCACGTATTGACTTGACTCGAGTGGGTAGAGGCCAACTGGCCGGCGTTTACAGGGTACCGGGCAAAAAAGTTTTCCACGGAGAAAGACAAATTCCATCGTCCAATACACGCTAACAAATTAAAGTCTCTAGCGTATTGACTTGGACATGAGTGGGGCATAAGGGCCAATTGATCAAATAGATTGGGGCCAATTAATCAAATAGATTGGGGCAGAGGGGCAAAGAAGGCAGGAAGAAGTTTCTTCGTAATGCAAAGAAATCGACTCTAGTGGGGCAGAAGGGTGACGAAGGGTGGAAATAAATGAAGAAAAAGGTTGGAATAAAGACGAATTCTACGCAGGATTTCTTTATATATGGAACGCAGTGATAGCTAAGAACACAAAACTCAGAGAATTTGAAGAAGTATTGTGTAGTGTGAGTGGTAGAAATGGATCTTCTGGTGATGTTATTGCTGCTTCTGTGCATGGCTGCCTCTCTGCCTGCAGCGACGTCTATCAATCACTCGGCGTGGAAGACATATTCCCATTCTCCGCGTCGGGCATATGCAGATCATCATCAAGATCTGTATTCCCGTCCTCGTCATCAGGGAACTGAGTTATATGGCCACATGCCACGTCGATTCACTTCTCTCCCACGTCACTCTGATTCTGAACGAATAGAGGAGGAAGGTGATCAATTCATGGTGTCATCAATGGAGGCTCGGGCTCAGGGAAAAAGCGACCTCGATGCTCTTTTGTCGTTCAAAAAGTTCATGGTATCAGATCCATATGATATCCTCTCGAACTGGACGGCGGAGAATTCCGAGAACATGTGCTCGTCATGGTATGGTATTCACTGCCGACATCATACCAAGATAGTGGTCGGCATAGAACTTTCGTTCAAGGGCTTGGAAGGTACCCTTTACCGCAACCTTCTAAATTCACTATTTGAATCATTCTTTCTGATAATTTATCCATTCCATTTGAATCATTCTTTCTGATACTTATTCCACAGGAAGAATTCCAGCCAAGTTTGGGCAAGCTGCAAGCGTTGCGAGCACTTTACTTGAGCGACAATGAACTCTCAGGTTCTTTTCCAGTGGCAATGACCGACTTGATTTAATTTTTTTTGCACTCTTTGAATCATTTTTTCTAGATTGACCATTGCGAGCTCTTGACTTGAGCTACAATAAACTCTCAGGTTCTATTCCAGTGGAATTGGGCAAGCTGCAAGCGTTGCGAGCACTTCACTTGAGCTACAATAAACTCTCAGGTTCTATTCCAGTGGAATTGGGCAAGCTGCAAGCGTTGCGAGCACTTCACTTGAGCTACAATAAACTCTCAGGTTCTATTCCAGTGG